>JASSUY010029164.1:0-37719 GCA_032466535.1 Forpus xanthops
AAGATTTTTCAAATATGATGGACAGTGGCTTAGCAACTTCATCTGCCAGCTCCTTCAGGACCTGTGGATGGATTTCAGCAGGTCCTATGGACTTGTATACATTCAGGTTCCTAAGATGGTCTCAAACCAGATCCTCTCCTACAGTGGGCCCAAGGTCTTCGATCTCACTGTCCCTGCATCTGCCTTCCAAGACTTCCCCAAGACCTCCCTTCCCAGTTTTTTGAGACTACTGATTTGCATCCCACTGTCCACACTGTCCTACTACCCTTTAACCAGAGTCTAATTTCCTCCTCGTCAATTCACCTCTGTACATATCCCCCACACACACATTTACCTATCCCTTATCTTCCTATAAAGTAAATATCATTGTAAAGTATAATATAATCACTTACACAGATTTCCATTTCCAGGGTTACTTTACTTCCATACCCACTTTAGCTTTCTCTTAGCAAACAAAATACTGCCCTTAATATAAGAAAAGTATTTATTATATATTGTTCCCTTGCCTGTCAAGACAAAGGTAGCTGTCTGGGGAGACAAAAATCATCTCTGAAGTATTTCTGACTGCTCATAAAGGAAACCAGAAGCATTTCTACCTCTCAGTTCCACCATTTGATAAGCAATCAAGCAGTTGTGTTGTTTAAATACACTTTCCCTCTTAAGGGCTCTTTAGAAAAAAAATCCTGATGCATTTTTTATATTCTAAGGTATGAGGTTTAACACAGAGCATTACTTGAAATCAGTACTTAAAACACCGTGCAGTTACAGGCATGTCAGCATGCAAACATCCTTTAGCACCTTACAATAAATCCAAATCAGTGTGATTGACTCAGAAGGATATTTTGCGCTGAGCAGGATTTTTTGTTTCATTTTGTGTTTGGAAGAAGCTTTTTTGTCTCTCTTCTAAAAAGCACAAAAGGTAATTTGTCACACAGACAAGGGAGGTCAACTCTGGAAGTACAACCATGCTTGCAGGGGTCTGCCTGCATCTTCTGAAAAGGGTGGGAGTTTGTCTAGGCAGCTTAAGGTGGGAAATCCTGGCACAAATGAGCCTAGACCAAAGCAGGGAAATGATGCTCCATTTTCCTCTTCTGGCAACTCAGCTGTTAACCCCTGTAGGAGGTTGTACCCAGCGACTAAGTGGAGCCAAGCCCCCAGTTTCCCTCTTGCTCTGCTCTGGGAAACTCCACCTCTTTGTGATGATATCAGTGTCTCTTTAAAAGTATGGCAGCAGCTCATTAATTTTACAAGGACCTGAACGTATTTCTTGTTGTCAGACTGTTCCTTCTGGAATTTTAAGAGCAAGGCAGAAAGGCTTGTTACAGGGACCCTCGTGAGTGAGCTCTTCTGGTTAATCTTTGAACATTTTCACAACACCTTAAGAAAGCAAAAGCCCAAGGAGCTGAACAGGGGGACTGGGAGTTCTCTTTCAAGGAAGATGCAGATGGAAGTTAAGATAGGACCTTGGGGATGTTTTGAGTTTCATTTGACTCCAGATGCCCATGCTACTAATTCTGGTAGGTGGTCCTTTGCATCCTGCATCCAGGAAAAGATCAACAAGGAAGCCTCAAGATCAATGAGAAAACCTCAAGATCAATGAGGAAGCCTCAAGACAGGCATATGATTTATTCAAATCAGAAAGGGTGGGAGTTTATGAGCAAGGCAACAGTTTTAGTGATAGTGCTATTTTTTCAACCAGTGACTGCAATGTTTCTTGAAGTTAAAGTTTGTCTTGGAGAAGAGGGAGAGGGAAATCAAATAGTGTTTTCAAACTGGGCAAACAACAAAAGCAGAAGCCCCAATACTCAAAAGGGGATACCTAAAGCCATACATACATTCCTCTGTGAACACTTCAACTATGAAATAAAATTAATCAATTGCTTGCTCTCGAAGAAGATAGGCACACATTCAGTATACCCAAACCAGATTGTAGAAACTCATTGATCTTTAGAATCTTGAGGCTGTTTTGTCTTTCTTCTGCTTACATTTGAAATGCTTCTTTGATAAACTGCTGAAAATAAGATTATTTTTTTTTTCTATTAACAAGGCAAATGTTCCAATCCTCATTCAGGTAATATGTACAATAACAGCATTAATTCACGAGCAATAGTTTCAAGTGACAGTTGGTTTTCTCCACCCTGTATGAAAGATTTTCCCCTGAAGGTCCATAAAATATGACAGATGGCTATAATGCACAGCAGTCCCTATAAGTCATAACACAGTTCTGCCTGGAGAGTCGGGAGTTAGAGATAAATGGGAAGATAATTGTAAAAATACATTGTTTTGGGAAGCAAAGGAAGAAGCTTTGTTAGACTGTGAGGCAAATCATACATTATGCAAGTGTCAGGGGTTTTAATGTTCTCTTTTACAGGACAGCTGCTCTTTAACTGGTAATTAATAACTTGCAAGGGCAAATTTAGCATTTCAATCAGTACTGACTGAGAAGAATGAGCAAAATTTAACAACCTGAATGTGGAGCTCTTTATCTCTAGCAGAACTGGCAATACATAACCTTCACTTAAACATCGGACATAAAATTTGGCACAAAGAGTAGCACATCTCAGACTGCAGATCTCAGAACAAAGCACAAGTTTTTTTAAAGGCAATAAATAACTAAGAAAAAATTCTTCTGTGTGAGGGTGATGAGGCATTGGCACAGGGTGCCCAGAGAAGCTGTGGCTGCACCATCCCTGGCAGAGTTCAATGACAGGTTGGATGGGACTTGGAGCAACCTGGTATAGTGGAAGGTGTCCCTGTCCATGGCAGTGGGTTGGAACTGGATGAAATTTAAGGTCCTTTCCCACCCGAAGCATTCTAAGATTCTACATTCCTCTATGACTTCAGTTAGACCAAGAAACATTAACACATTTATATGCAAGACCACATGAACATTAAAAGATTCCTATCTGACAAAGAATATCTGTACTAGCCTCCTGAGGGCAGGACTTGCTCAAGAAGTTACATAGCAAATTAAGGTCAGAGCTGGAAGGAGGAAAGGTGTCTCTTTATGTTCTTACTATGTTGCACCTGGAGAGCCTTCTCTCCTGTTTTGGGGACATAGATTCAAACACTCAATATTGACACTCAGTAATGTCAGGCACTGTGAACCAAGCCTTGAAAATGTTTCTACTTTGAGAAGTCTCCAAACAGTGGACTGTTTTTAGAACCTACAGGGTTCCAAAAAAAAGGTTGTTAGTTTGCAAGGAAAGGATGCATCACCAGCCTGCAATCGCTTTGGAACTCAGAAAGCCAGGAAAGGTTCTTTGCAGACAACTAATCTCTGTCAGTGCCACATATGTGCAGGTCAAACCTTGCCCTCCACATTGCCTGAGCAAGCCCATTTGCAGTTTTAGCTCCTCATTATTCCCAGGCACTGTGACATCTAGTTAATCTCCTGGGATGTGGGGAGCAAGCATATTGCTCCATGACACCTTGCCAAACATATAGGTAGTAGCAGTCTAAAAGGGACAATTAAAGCACATAGCATGTAGCAAGCAGCAGAGGAAACCCTCAGAGTAAACCTGAAATAATCCTGGTTTATGATGAATGGCAGTAAGCTTTTCCAGTGAAATTTACAGCTGGAAGATGCATTTCCACAGGCCTTTTTTCACGGGAGGCATAATGCAAAGTAATGGGAAAATAAGGTAGAAGAAGCAAAGTGCATACAGCTATGATGAGACAGGACACTAACAAATACCACTATAGCCCCAAAATTTTACAGGGCAGAGACAGCTCTTTACACTAAAATGCTGAATTATTTCCATACTGCAATTATTTCACTATATGAAACATTTTTATTCCTCAACCTGATTTCCCGTGTACACACAGAGCTGTAGAATACTTTAAGGACATTTTCCTACTCCTCACATGCTTTGTTTCCCACCTCTCTTTGTCTCTGCTGACAAAACAATAACTGTTGTTTAACAGGAAGATGAAAAAATGGTTCACAAAATCAATCTGTAGGGAGCAAAGAAACAAGTCTTTCCTAAAAAAAACCCAAACACATATATAAACAAAAAAGAAGTCCCTGTGAAGGGGAATCATCTATCCTAAATTGAGAACAATAGCCTCTCAATGGGTGTATTTACTATGCCTAATGCATTTTTCCATTTTCTTAGGGTTCCTTATCTCACTTGGAACTTAATCTGTTCAGCCCAGATTAAGTCTCACAAATCATACCTCTTTTTGATAAATAAAAAAAAGGCTTGATAAAGCTCAGAAATTGTTGGAGCAGTTCCCAGGATATGTTTTTACGTGTCTGTGTGATGGATTAAAAGGAATTTTTCTCTTTAGACAGACAAATGCAATCACTGGCTCCTAATGATAGGCTTAAGCGTAGGCACTTAGCACCCACAAAGTATAACCCCTACACAGAAATCCTATTACCTCCCAAGAATGCACACAGAAATGTTAACTGTACCATTTTTTCTTTAAGGCCCTTAAAGAAAACCTCTCTGAATCACGAATGTTTCCCTAACTCACTTTATTTAAGTTCTGTGGAAGAGCTAAGCGTCTTTCCAGGCTCTGGGTCCCACAGGTTTACCTCTACAATGACACACTTGCCCAGAAGGATCATCACACTGTATGACCCATGCCATCTCTTCTTACTTACCAACACAGTATCCCACCAGGTTGAGATACTGCTCTTCCTTGCAGCTAGTCCTGCACTTTCCACTGGCTAGAGTCGCGTGGGGATGGCAAGTTAAGCACGCCAGATCAGAAGGGCCATGGCATGTCTTGCAGGATGGATGACAGGCTGGGTAAGACAAGCAACACTTGTTGTTATGCTCTTAGTACAGTCCACCTTTCATTTTCCCTTCCTCAAAAAGCCAATCCCAATAATAATCATCCACAAAACACACATAAAATGATCTCATAGCATCAGTGACTGTAGAGTTGTGGCTTTGAAGGCTCTTATAACCTCGTTTTGAATAAATAGGATGAGAAATGAGTTGTCAATTTAAAAACATGATCTGTTCTCCGTATTAACCAAGGTACACATATACAAAACATAAAATATTAAGAGATTCACCTTTTTATTTCTCTCTCTACCACACACTTGTGCATATAAGGTGGGATGCACAAGGGAGAAAAATTAAATATCTTGGGATTGTGTCAACATTATAGTGGCATAAGTTTGGTATTCACAAGTAGAAAGTAAAGGAATGATTTCTGCACAAAGCCCTCCCAAACCAAAATCTATGAAACCTGAATGCCAGGCCAGCTCATCGGCCAGTTCATTAGCTACCCTGCCTGCTAAAAGCTCAACAAAAAGATTGCAAGTGGTTAAGACTGCTCAAAAATATTTCACTCAGACTGCTTTTGTATCCTTCCACCTTTAAAGACAGATGCCACATTTCCATGCTGCAGATCTGAGAGAGACACAAATCCTACAGCTAATGATCTGTAACAAAAAAAAAATAAATAATCTTTAAAACTACTTTTAAAGCTCTGTTATGAAGAAAAGCACACAACTTAAAAAATCTCTCGCCTCAGGACTCTCCTAGGCTACATACAACTGCCCACTCCCACATGGAAGCTGGGTGTTTAAGACCAAACGTGTGTTGTCCCAACACTTTCCTCAGCTTCTCAGAAATCATGCCCAAAAATCCAGTGTTCAAAAGGAAGAACCAGTTTTCTTAGACACACCTGTATTAACTGAGCATTGCTGCTCAAAATCCACAGATCTAAGTTGGCAGCAGACAGAAAGATGCCTCTTTCCTGACACTGACATGCTGTTTCTAAGACATTTACATAAGCCTGAAACCGCATAATGAAGCATGCAGCAGTTATCTCAGCTCTATGGTGGCAGTGCACAGCCTCAAACTTGATGAATCTTTATGATGGCTTGCCAAATAAACGTATTTATAGAGTTGTTCCTTGGATAAATAAATTGAGTAATGGTTTCTCTCTCTAAATTTGAGGCCTTCCAGGGAAGCAACCAGTAAAGTTCTCCCTCTGCCAGAACAGATATATGTATGCCCTACTCAATGAATTGATTATAAAATAGGATACAATTTTCAGTTGACCTTGAAGGGACTAATCAGATTTCAAATGCCTGCTTTTCCTCACCCATCATACTCAGCAGCTCATAATGAACAGCATACCCCAAAAGCCACCATTTTTTCAAGGGGCAGACAGGATTTAATCATTACAGAGACTCAGAAGGTCAGTAATCACATTCATCTGTGTAGATGAGCTCAAACAAACTGAAGGAAGGCCACTTGCTGACTGGTAGGCAAGGCTGAGGCATGAATAAGTAACACTGTCCCCACTACTGATCAGGCATATTCATAGATGTATGGCTTTTCTCCTCTGTCTGCAGAATTCCTTCCTTCAAAACCCAGCTCTATAGCCAGGAGTGGATATAAAATACAGGTAATTTATATGGACAATATGCTTATCTAGTCTAATAAAAGCAGACCATTTTTCAGTGTTGTCTGGTAAAGGCTTTTTTTTTTTACAGTGCACAGGCTAAGAATATCACCTGAGCCTACTGAAATGAAACACAAAATATCTTCAGGGAAACAGTCCAGAGGAACAAAATTGATTATAATTTACGATTCAATGTGTACACCTCTCTCCCATTAAGAGGAGATTCTGTTTCCTGAAATTGGACTACCCTATTCTCCCCTGAAAATACTTAAATAGCCTCATATAAATCTGACAGTATCTCTAATTACTTTGAGAAATGCACTATAAAGCATGTATGCAATGAAATTCAGCAGTATAAGTTTCAGGTGCCTGCACTATGTACTCACAGTAGCAGTGATCTTTGTGGCTGAACAGCCCCTCTGGGCACTCAGAGAGGCATCTGCCTTCAAGCAGGACGTGGGAAGACAGACAAGCCGTGCAGTCCTGGGAAGTGTTCCCCACACAGGCTGCACAGGAGCGGTGGCACTCTGCAGAGAAGGGCAAAACATGACAGACAGGTAAATTATTTCCAGCTTATTTTGGTTATTACTGTCTTAAAGTATAGCTAGATTGCTCTCTCTCCAGTGAAGGTATTTATGTTAGAGGATTCTCTGCTTATGAAAGGGTGAAAGGGTAGGAGTACAAAGATTGTATAGCACACTTCTTCAAGATAAGGAGCAAGCACAGAAAGCTGCATATTTAATCTTCCTATGCACCCACACAATTCATTACTGAAACTGTGCTGTGATGCACAATGCTGTGTAATTCCATTCTCCCTAGAAGAATTGTGGGGGTCTGCAAACTTACCAGATTCTGAAATCATCTTTCACCATCACCCTACAGGTACTCTGGAAAGGAGTTTCTATCCAGCATCACTGCATGTTATCATCAGCCATTCTGGAGCAGTAAGAGCAAATATATATAGAGGTGGGCTGCCCACTTTACAGCTAGTGAAGTGAACACTTATTACAAGGATGATGCAGCAAGAATGAAGAGTGCAATTAAACAGTGAGACTTCACCTTTACTGGCACTTACCCATCCAAGCCGTCTTAAACTAAATAAGCTGATTAACTGAACAAACTCATTAGTTGAAAAACCTTATTTGAGTAGTTACTCAAGGCACATGTTCTTGGTGTGAGTCTTCACTGAACACAGAGACACTTCCTGCCCTCTAGGGAGACATGACAGACACAGGGCTGGAGGCAAGAAATGAAATGGAATGGAATGATTTACACAGTTACACTTAGCTGTCTACAAGAGAGCCAGGGAGAAAAGCTGGGGATCTTCATCACAAATGCAACATCTCCAGGACTCTCTTTGGCTCAAGTGATTCAAATCGTATAAGAAAGAAACCTCTTACGGTTTCATCAGGGAAATTTCAAGCATTAGAGAAATACAGAGATATTTATTTCTGTTGTTTGGTGAGAAATTCCCAACCACACATGTAAAACCTTTAAATCTAGCTCCTGTTCAACACAGGTAGTGCAGGCATCGTATAATTCTGTTGTGGATTTACTTTTTCAAAAAAGGTACAACTACAAGCTTTACATGAGCATTTTACAGGGGTAGCTCTAAGTCTGCAATCTTGAATCTTCATACTCTTCTGCAATAAATCAAACTGCTATTGTAATGCCATTACTATAATGGCAGAGCTAATAACACATGGGGCTGTGCCGGCATTCTTGCCCACTGACATAATTCAGCACTGTCACTGAACTCTGCTCAGGCCTGTTTGTACAGGTCTGTTCACTCACCTAAGGCAGTGCTACATGGATTTCTTTACTCTGTTTCTACAACCCTGACTCAGCCAAGAAAGCCCATTAGATGCCAAGGAACGGCCACTGAATGGATTGGAGGTTCTACACTAATGCCTTCAGGTATTAGTCCAAAGCATTATGGTCTGTGTAGTTCACTGCTAAAGGCAGACTCATTCCACCCCCCCAAAAAAGCCACCTCTTCCTCCCTTAAGATCTGTTAAGTCAAAAAATGAGCTTGTGCAGACTCTTTTCACCAAGTTGAGATGGACAGACACAGTAAAACTAAACAGATTTGAAAGTATGTCCAGTTGTACAAAATGTTTTTTCAACAGGAATAAACAGCCATCTGTAATATTGTTGCTACTGTTACTATTACTTTGCTTCAGCACTGTAGAGACACTCCCTCCATTCCTGAGAGAGTATCACCATCCTCGGATTTCCAGAGAGGGAAATCAGTGCCATTTATGAAAGTATTGTATCTCTTTAGGCTTAGAGTGGGCTGTGCTGGCACAAGATATTCAGTCTAACCTATCAGCCTGCTTCTGCCTGCATTGTTTGCAGGATACTGCCATGTATTTGTTGTAGAGATATTCACACTGGCTGCTGCAAGCTCTATACAGCCAGACTGGCTTCCTGATCCACCCAGTAAAAGTTCTTTCATGAAGTCCATCACGGTTTTCTCTCAGAGCAGTTGGAAACCACATATATTCCCAAATGCACACAAAATTTGCCCCTTTTCCAAACTCTAGCCTTCATGGAAATGCTTCCTACTCGGTATTTCAGGAGCAGTGATGGCATATATGCTGCAGGGCATGTAACAGAAGAGCTTCCTCAAAAGAAAAGACTGCTGTGGGATGTCTTGACCTGCTCTAAGGACTAACAAGGTGAAAGTTTAGTCTTTTCTAAAAAGGATTTAAGGACTGATCCTGCTTCAAAATATGTCAGTGGTAAAAATCAAATACTGAATCTCAGTGAAAAGAAAGCTAAGTTCAACTAAGCTGAGCTGTGTAGACTTGAACAGTCATTCAAACAAAAAAAAACACCCTGTATCCTTTAGTCATAAATTATATAGAGAGTGTATTTTCCCTCAAAGTACTGATACATACTGAGTTTAAACACTCATGACTCTCACAAGGCAAACTTAGCTCAAGTCACATAAGGATCAAACATCATACAAAATCACCTTGACCACCCAAACCCCAGTGCAATCCTGTGGCTTGGAACAATCTCTACTCACCTTTGCAGACTCCTGTGCTGTCCATGTAGAACCGGGCTTGGCAGTGAGAGAGGCAAAGGCCATGTAGTGCTCCTTCAATAGGCTGGTGAGGCTGCAGCACATTACTTGGTGCCCTGCACTGCTGGCAATGAGAGCCCTCCGGGCCAATGCAGGTGCGGCACGACGGGTGGCAGCCTGCGCACAGGTCAAAAGAGCAGTGAGGTGCACAGCTCAGGGGAGAACACTGGTTTGCACCCTCTTTTCTTTCCTCTTTCCAGTTCTGTATTGCTGTAGACAGTCTGATACTCAAAGAGCTAGTAAAGAGCATACTCTTCGCAGCAACTCCCCAGCTAAAAAATCTATTTCATAAAGAGATGGAGTGTTGTATTTTCTATAATGAAACAGGGTTTTTAAAAAAAATTGTTTGACATCTTTCCTCTCAGCCCCAAATATCATCTCTTTCCCTGAATAAAGCTGATGAACAAATAATGTTGGGAAAAACTTGCAGTACTGTACCACAGGCACTCAACTTTCCTTTAGTTTCTGAACTGCAGTGGTGAACACAATCTCACTAGGAGAGACAGCAAGAAATGACAAGTTAAAGGGCTCACAGGAAGCATAAATTAATCTTTCCAATTTTCAGGTTTTCCACTGCTGCAAAAATTACCTTGGTCTCACCAAACCTAATAGGTGTGTGTAGACGTTCACCCACATCTTAGCTCATGCCAAAAACAACTTGGAAGCAGTGTATGATTATTTCAACAGAACAGGGGGAAAAAAATGTCCCCAGGATAAATAAATCCTGAGGGTGTGAATGTAGAAAGTATTTGAGAAAATTTGGGGTGTTTTTTTTTTGTTTTTTTTTTTTTTTACAGTAGAAAATAATCAGCAGCCGAACACAATGAGGAATTAGTCATTGACTGGTTAACCACAGGATAAATGATCAGCATCACAGTACTCTTAGCACAGCCCTACAAAAGCCAATATAGGTACACTGGTTTACAGCAGCTAAGGAACTTACTCCAGGTACGTAGCTTACCCTTGCAGACATCATGATCCCGGTAAAAACCCTCTCCACAGCCCTGCAGGCACTGACCCCACTGCAATACCAGAGGAAAGGAACAGGAGGTGCACTGAGTGGCCAGAGGTCCCTCACATGTGGAGCATGAATCGTGACAAGCTGGCAAAGAAACATAGTGCACAGAACTGAAACAGAAACATCCCATTCTTTCTCTTGATTTTTTTCTGTGAATTTTTTTCTGTCCTCCTAGAGTGTTGCTAACTACAGTTCCCTCCAGCCAACAATGACAATTCCCAGCTGTCATGATATTGAGCTATGCAAACTAAAGAGAGCAGAAGCACACCTGTATAACTAATAACAGTAATAACTGTCACTCACACAGTGTTTTGAATATGTATCTCATGCTTCACAAGGCAAGGAGCTGAAGGCCTTAGAAACAGTAATCCAAATATGTCTCTTACCTCTGCATCTTCCATTGCTACTCGGGAAATACCCAGCTGGGCATTCTGAAATGCACTTCCCATCATGTAAGAACTTATTTGAAGCACAGGTCAGACATCTGGGTTGGTCTGAATAACACGTTTCACAGGACTGGTCACAAGCTGCCCAAAAGGATAGCTCATTAATGAAATGCATGCAGTGAGCAAAGAGCAACAGAGCCACCAACATGTCCATGTAGATAAAATAAGCCAAACCATGCCTTGTCCTAAAGAAAGACATCTTTAAACATTGCTCTCCAGCACAAGTACATTACACACTTTCCCAGAATAAGTAATGGTATTCACAGAGGTAGACATGTGAATGTAGATAGGTTTCCACAGACGTGCATCCCATCTACAACTGTAAGTACTAATACCAGGAATGGGTCTACCCCAGTGCTTCCTCCCCTTCTGACACAACCCCTCCTGACACAACCCCTCCTGCTAAGGCAGTGTGTTTTTCCTGCTCACCAACAGTCTGCAAAGGGACAGCACCATTCTGAATGATGTCACATATGAAAACCATCTCATGACTCTTTGTACAACAAATATCAGTTATCAGACTGTTCAGGAAGTAAAAGGTGGAGAAAAATCGGATTAAGAAAACTGTAATCCCCTCCTTTCTTCAAGTCAAAGTTTGAAGTGTGAAAATGCATCTAAATTCAAGCACGATAAATTTTCTTATCAATTCCTGTAGTTTGCATTCTCCCAGGCAGTCAGTTCCAAAGATAACATATTGCCTAAGAGCGCTATGAAACTCTGGCTTCCCTAAGTCAATAACACTAGCACTGCTGTATATTCAAAAGAGCCAAGCACTTCACATTTGTTTCTTTTCACCAAACAGGCTCCCCTTAAAACAGCTTACACTTCTCCAGTTGGGTATCAAAATGCATGGTTTCAGTAGCAGATGCAAGGCCTCAATCCTGGAAGCTGTGTAACAGCCAAGCTGCATCTAAATTAAATTTCCTTTCGAGCTTAGAAGCTTTTCAGCTACAGATGTAAGATTTCAAGCCTGGACACTTCCAAACACAGGTAAGTAACATTTACTGGTATAGACATCAAACCAAACTGAAGGGGAACCTGAAGTGAAATTAATTCAGAAGCGGTCAGAACAGCAATAACTTTGTCAAGACCCTTCCAGGTCTGAAACCCTCTATAGCTATCTGTGGCTTAGACCTGCATGAAGGCAGAAAACTCCTTTGTCATCTCTCCTGACTCGCAGGACAGCCCTTCAAGGCAGCTGCAGGAGGTGGCTGCCAGCAAAACCCAGACTTGACCTGAATGGTCACGGCAGATTTTACATTATTTATTTCTTTGAGATTTTTCCCACCCTGTCATGATCTGTTTGACTTAAGTCTTTTAATTTCCTCCAGCCATCTCTTCCCCTTTTCTCAGCAAACTTTCCCAGCTCCCCAGTCCAATCTGTTGTGCAGGTATTAGTTACTGTGATGCTGAATTATAATCAAATTTACAGAAACTTGCTGGCAAAAGCCATTTTTCTTCATGCAGACAAATGGATTTGTCAGGCCCTCAGAAACAACTCAGTTAGGCTTTCAAGCTGTTCAGTGAGGGGGAAAAATCCTTAAACCTTTCAGCATCTGATTAACTTAAATGAATTAATAATCTTACAAACAGCAGCTTTCCTCATCCGATATTTATGCACAAGGTGCATCAGCCTTCTCAGATGTGAACAAAACCACAGCTGCTGCACAGCTAAATGAAATATTGATTCCTTTTTTGCAGAGCATTTCTCAAATTTCTTGAAATTGGAGGAAGAAAACAGGTATTTACCACTGCAGATGCCACCATTGGTATAAAATCCCTGTCCACAGCTCCCCACGCAGAGCCCTGCTTTTAGCATGTGCGATGGGTCTTTGCAGGCCAAACAATTGTTCTCAGCGGCACCCCAGCATGAGGAACAGGACTCGTGACAAGCTGCAAGGAAAAAAAGGAGAAAGATTAACAATCACCTTCCAAGCATCTCTTTAAAATTAGGTGTTTGCAGTAATTCACTTCTTTTACGCAGTTTTCTCCCTTAAATTCACACGGATTCCCTGCTTCAAGGAGAACAAAAAAACATCATTAGTATCTTTCATCCCAGCCATCTCAGGGGTACAATTTACACCTTCATTTTGTACGTGCAACATGACATGCAGCATGATTACATGTAGCTGTAATCAGACTAGGAGTGTGGGTTAACACTGTTAAGTCCCGTTCATCCTGGCGCTAGGGGCTGTACAAGCACAAAGGGAAAAGAGAAAAGATCCCATCATATGCTACTTAAAAAATGCAATCAGATCCTTGCAGTGATTACTGACATTACCCCAGCTTCATGTACAAACACAGAATTAGGCTGCAGGGCTACAATCAAAATCCTGCTAAATTAAATCCCAGAGAGCCTACTTCCAGAAACAACTTCTGCCCTTCCAGGACTCTGCACAGGAACAGAACAACTGATTTCTGGCTGCTGCTCTATCTGGTCAGGGAGGGCAGAAATCCTCTTGTGATCAGACTAATTCCTGGGGAAAGGTGGGAACTGGAGAAAGGTCCAGTACAGCAGGCACAGACTATCGTTTTCCTTTACACTGCCAACAGAAGAGAAAGGGTATTCCCTCATTCAGCTGAGCCACCAGCTACTTTTCTCTCTGGCTGAGCCATGGCTGGGAGCAGTAATATTTCATGTCATCATCATCGTCATGGCTTGGCTTCGTGAATGAAGATTTGAGAAAGGCTTTACCTATGCTTACTACAAGCACACTGATGGCTAAAAAGATCAATGCAAGATAGACAAGTCCAGTTACAAAAAGCACAGTAGAAGGTCTGATTAGGTGGTATAGGCAAGGCATGGTTCTTTCTGAGTTGTCTTTTCTCCTTGAGACTGATTCTGCATGTGTTTTCAAAAGAGACAGCAGCGTTATGTATGATGCATCTTCAAATCTCCTGATTGGAGGCCAGGCTGGACCTCTGATGGCAGTCAATATGGCCAAGGCTAAGATATTGTTTCAGGGAGTCCTTATATGTCCTCTTTGGGGCACTTATCTTGCAGCAGCCAGTGGCAAGTTCACCGTAGAACACAAACTTAGGGAGGCAGTGATCCTTCATCCTGGAGACGTGCCCTGCCCAGCGCAGCTGTGTTTTCAGCAGCATGGCCTCAATACTGGTGACCTCTGCCTGTTCAAGGACATTAACATTATGCATGTAGTCAGTCCAGTGGGTGTTTAGAATTGTACGGAGGCAGCACTGATGAAAGCGTTTGAGGAGTCACAGGTGATGGCGATAGATAACCCATCATACAGACCCATATAAAAAGAGTAGACAGTACAATGGCTCTGAAGACACTAATCTTTGTACTTTTCTTTAGGCATTTATTACACCAGACTCTTTTATGGAGTTTTCCGAAGGCTCTGTATGCCTTTGCTATTCTGTTATCTATCTCTTTATCAATTGTGGCGTCTGAGGAAATGATGCTTCCCAGATAGCTGAACTGCTGGACTAAATTAAGCTCTGACTCGCCAATGGTGATGTGGGGATGATGGTAGTCTTCTTGTGGTGCAGGTTGGTAAAGAACTATTTTCTTCTTCAAGCTGACTTCCAGCCCAAAAAGGTCACCTGCCTCAGCAAAGCAAGACATTGAAAACTGCAGAGCTGCTTCTGTGTGGGCAATGAGGACGGATTGTCAGCAAAAAGCAGCTCACAAACAAGGTGATTTAGGATCTTGGTATGGACCTTCAGTAGCCTTAGGTTGAATAAGCTCCCATCAATACGATATTGGATATAGATGCTGTTTTGTTTACCAAAGTCTGCTATAGCCCTTTGGAGCATCAAGCTGAAGAAGACTGAATAAAGTTGATGCAAAAACACAACCTTGTTTCACACCGCTGGTTATTGGGAAGGGCTCAGAGAGTGCATTGCTGTATCTGACTTGGCCTCGTTGATCCTCAAGTAACAGAATAATCATTTTGAGAAACTTGGGAGGACATCCTAAATGTTCCAACATCTGCCACAGGCCTTTTCTATTCACAGTGTCAAAAGCTTTGGTAAGATCGACAAAAGTTACATAGAGTAATTGTTCTGTTCTCTACACTTCTCTTGCAAATGTCTGAGAACAAATACCACGTCTGGGGTACTTCTATTTGTTCTGAAACCACATTGACTTTCAGGTAGAAGTTCTTCTGCAATAGTGGGGACTAATCTGTTCAATAGCATTCTTGCAAGGATTTTTCCAGCAATGGAGAGCAGAGTTATACCTCGGTAATTTGAGCAGTCTGACTTTGCTCTTTTCTTGTGCAAGGTGATAATGATTGCATCATGGAGATCTGGTGGTAGTTTGCCTTGTTCCCAACAGTGCACAACTAGCTCATGAAATTTAGCATGGAGCTCTATGCTTCCAGATTTCGGGTGAGATCCCATCGAACCCAGCCACCTTGCCAGTTTTCACCTTTCAATGGCCTTAAGAGTCTCTCCCATGGTAGCGACTATATCGAATTCATTTTTTACTGGTTGTTGTGAGATGTGCTGTATTCCTGAGCCTTGGACTACATGGTTGGCACTGAATAGAGTTTGAAAGTGTTCAGACCATTGATTCAGGATGGAGATTTTATCTGTGAGAAGCATTTGGCCATCTTCACTGAGTAGACAACTTTGAATCCTGTATGTGGGTCCATACGCTGCTTTCAGAGCAGCGTATGGATCCACATATCAGATCTGAAATATTTCAGGTATTTCTAAAGGATATCACATTCCTTCAATGGACGCAGGATAAATGCCCTCTCTGTGGCATTTGGGTGTAGGAACAGAGAGGCAGAATAGAGCGATTCTCAAACATGATCATATCATAGAATCACAAACCGGTTGGGTTAGAAGGGACTTTAAAGCTTATCCAGTTACAACCCCTGCCATGAGCAGGACACCTTTCACTAGAACAGGTTGCTCCAAGCCCTGTCCAATCTGGCCTTGAACACTGCCAGGGATGGGGCAGCCACAGTTTCTCTAGGCAACCTGTGCCAGTGCCTCACCACCCTCAGAGGGAAGAATTTCTTCCTAATGTCTAATCTAAATCTCCCCTCTGTCAGTTTAAAGCCATTGCTCCTTGTCCTGTCACTACATGCCATTGTAGAAAGCACCTCTCTAGATTCCTTGTCAGCCCTTTTATAGTTACTAGAAGGCTGATTTACAATTAAGCTGGTAACTATATGGAGATCAATTCTGCCTCTCCAAACAGCTGTTGACCAAGCCACGTTTTTACCTTATATGAAGTCATACAAGTTCAGCTGTGAGGGAAATTCAGACCACTGTGGCTCCTATTGATGGAATCCATGATGCCGTCTCATGTTAAATCCTGTGCCATCAGTGCTTGCAGGAACTGCAAATTACTGTTCTTGTAGCTACTAGATTTTTTTCTTGATTACACCCAAATACGTTCCAAAGATGTTCTTACTTTATTATTTCACAATAAGGCAGGTACCTGCTTGTGCTCCCAGACCAAGGCAGGTGGGAGAAACCAGAACTTTATGACATTTGCCCCTTATTCACAGACACATTGGAAGTTGCAGCCGCCAAAGAAAAACTCATCTTTGATTAGTCTCAGCATAAGGAAGAAAAATAGCTCATTCCCATAACTAAGAGCATATTTGCATATAGAACAGTGACCACAGCAAACACCTTCCTGCCAAAATAACCCCCCTAAGTGAGAGAAAATTCATTCCCTCCCCAGTGAGAGTGGAAACTGTTTGCCATAAGTAAGGTTACAGCAACCCAGTGATCATCACTACTTGCATCTCACTTCTGTTTTGCACGATTTCTATGCTACTTCTGTCTGCTTCAGGCCATAGCTACTCTTGGACAGGACATAAGATGGAGCACCTATGTTTATGCTTACATGAGAGTTGCACTGCACAACTTAACATAAACACCCCATTTTAGTGGATGTCACTGCTCTCCGAGGCAGGGAAGTGTTATCATCTACATCACCTACATATGGAACTGAAACACAGAGTTGGGACATGACATGCATGGGGTTAGAACAGAGTGTTCAAGGGGGGCAGAACAAGGGACGTTTGAGTTCATGCCCAGCATATGGTACTTTGACAGTCTGGATATTCCTTCTCCACACTTCAACCTTCCTTTATTTTCCCTTTTCTCATCTTCTTCTACTGCCTTGTAACTAGCTGTTTGCTTACCCCCTTCTCACTTTGCTGAATCTTTTTTCCCCCCACCTTATTCCTGATCTCTCCAGAATGCTGTGATTCTCCTAGTTCCTGAATAGTTCTATGTGAGGAGTGTCTCATAAGGATGCTGGGCATCCTGTACCCAGAAAGATCTTCCCCCCGAACCCTACAGCAAGTGCCATCACCACTATCAAGCACATCTAACCGTGGCTGAATCACAATAAAATTTTGTTTCCAAACACAGTGTTCCAATTCCAAACATCCCATCTTGAAGTAAAGATTATGCACACTTTTCTGCTCCAGTCAATAATACCCCTTGCTGACAAAAAGCTGTGTCTCACTGCAGCTTGTATGATTCTCAGGGCACGTCTACACTCAAAAGTTAACTGCAGAGTTCATGCTGCAGACTCTTAAGTACTGAAATGTCCTCACTTCACCTTCTAGATGTGAGCATTTTGCTCCTCCCTGAGCTCACTCTTAACTTCCAACATCTTCTCAAAAGAGTGGATACCAGGACTTGGATCCTCTAATTATAAACTCCGTACTGTACAGCTTGACCCCCTTGCTGTTAACCTGCCTCAATATGTTGACATACAAACACACCCAGTTATGTGCAAAATTCTCAACACCTCCCTGGAGACACTGCTCATTTTTCTAGAGACACTTTTCTCTCCTGGCAGCCTGACCCCCAGGTTCTGTTTTTAAATAGTCAGCCTTGAAGACAGCTGTATTGAAAACATTTTTGAGGATAGCCAGTCAGATGAGCAAACGTACTTCAGCTCCTGCCATGCATCGTTTGGTGCCTGCACTAGACCAAGTGCTCCTGAGCACTTCCTCACCTCAATTTCCTCCTCAAGCAGCTGCATCAAGCACACTCCCAGCATCATACTTCTAGTGGATAATGCTGCAACAACCAGATTCCAGCCAGGTAATGACACAAACTAGCACAGTCTGCAGGCTGGAGGAGTTTAAGATCTTACTTCACTCACTTTCTCAAGTTCCCAGTTGGCTCTTATGGGCCCTTGCCAAAGATCCTAAAAATCTGCTCCTAGGTATCACAGCAGCTTTCAAGTCTTGTAGTGAGGCAGCTGTTGTGTTAAAATTGCATGTCTTCCTAAATGGAATGACTTGTGTGGTATCTCGGCTATGGAAAGGATATAGCGAGACCAAGTACAACCGATCAGAGTTCATCAGACCTCCTAAGAAGCTGCAGTGAATTTCACAAACTGATATGAAACAGATCCTCTGGACTTCAAGCTACTAGACAGAGGCCAGGCCCAAATGGCTTCTTTGGGACAGAAGTGGACAAAATCCAAATAGCAGAGCTTGGAAGTAAGGAGGGAAAGGAGAAAGAAAGCAACCGATTTTTAGCAAGAGAGACACATTTAGCATTTGGAAGCAGTGCAAAAGACTCAAGGATCAGTAACAATTTCCTCAGGTGTGCCAACAAAAAGAAACGTTTGCACAAGAGACTCAGCTCCGATGCACTGCTCCAGTTACTAGCTCTGCAAGCTGTCCCTGCGAAGGGCCTCTCTGGACTCACCCAACACAGCCATTTCTGTATGCAAGGTGGCAACTGCCTCCAGGAGTTATCAACTGCCAGTCTCCAGATGACAGATGCACACAGCCTGATTCATGCTCCTACAGATACAACCCTTCACTTCTCTGCTTGCAGCAACACGTACTGGGCAATTTATTTTCAGATGTCTTGAGGACTGTTTTGTCACAAGTCCAGCAGCTACTAAATCCCAGCCAATATCTGCACCCTGCCATCAGATGGTACAACTGCAGCTGGAGTTGTAAGCAATGGACCTCCAGGATCTGGGTTCATGCAGCTGGAAGAGCAGCCTTGACCCATTCCTGCCCTGTGTTTATGCACACTCATGCACACCCTGCCTGCAGAAGCTTTGGCTCTTCTAGCACTGGATCACTGCCTGACTCAATAGCTGCTCCTTGCCCCAACAGTCACCAGCTCTACTAAAAAAGCATGTGAAGAAATGGAAGAATTCAACAAGCCACTGTTAGCTAAAACATCTTTGCCTACAGCAACTAAGCAGATGTATGAAAATAAATCAACAGATGTGACTGCATCACCAGGGAACTGCTTTCACCCTTCTGGCTGGTTTCAGTCCAGATTTGTAGGGGCTATTCTGCATTGCCTCCTCCCTTCTGTGCAGATCCTGGACTTTCATATGCAAGGCCCTGTAGCTTAACCAGACACTGCTGCTGAAGGAAAGATGTTCAAGGGAACGTAGTTGACCCTCCTACTTGGATGGAAGGTCAACAGGGTTTGCAATTATTCTTCCTCTGCTGACATGAGGGTATTCATTAAGCTGCAGTGACATGTCATTCCAGAAAATCAATGCTGAACAGATGAAACTTCCAGGGTCTCACTTCCTGGTTAAAACAAAAGCACTCCAGTGGCTCCTGAGCCAACAGGTCTTTTTCTCTCCTCTCTTACTCAAGGTGCAACGTAGGAGTCATAGAGAAGTGTCACAAGACCAGGATTTCGAAAAATGAGAGGTCTTACAAAGTGATGTTTCTGTTCTTTCATGATTGACCAGAAGCCATAGAATTTAAAGATCATAGAATCTAAAAGCCATAGAAACTAAGGACCCACTCATCAAACTTGCGTGTTATCTGCATCAGTGCAGAGGTAACAATCCCAGGTTTGATGACAAGCACACCCCAGCAAGAATATAGGCAGAAATCCGTGCTTGGCTTTGGGAAAGCACAGATGGCGTTCAATTGTACAGTGCCACATGGTACCACTAAACACCTCTAACCTGCCCTCCCCAACATGAGCTGGGCAGGCTCAGCTGAGTCACGTTAAACAGAAGTTCAGTTTGGTTATAAAGAGGAAGTTCTTTACTGTGATGGTGGTGAGGCACTGGAATGGGTTGCCAAAGGAAGTTGTGAATGCTCCATCCGCAGGCATGTTCAAGGTCAGGCTGGACAGAACCTTGGGTGACATGGTATAGTGCAAGGCATCCCTGCTCATAGCAGGGGGTTTGGAATTAGGTGATCTTAAGGTCCTTCCAAACCCAAACTATTCTATGGTCCCTGTTTATCCTTGAGGTGAGCCCCAGCAGCCAGATACATCAGAGAAGAGCAGGTTGAGAATAAAAATCCAAGTGCTTTGCTGCAGAGTGAGCCCAGCCTGTTAGTGTCAAGTTACACATTTCAGCATTCACATTTGGGAGATCAAAGCAGCAACACTTGAGTTTTACCTAGGCTCTTGAATAATCTTGAAAACATAAATAATTAAGCTAGAAAAATGAGCGGGAGCACTGAACTCTGCAAGTCCTTTGAGTTCCGCTGTTGTACCAGGCAGGCATCTTCTAGTTTTGCTTCCCTTTGCTTTGCCTTGGTGGAGGATATCTTAACTGTTCCCACATCTTATTTCTGGCATCACTCTGCTCAAAACCTGATACACACTGATCCATGATTGTCAAATACACTGCTACATAACTGAACCTATGACCTTTTATCCTCAACTTTATTTTCTCTTAATGGTTCTAATACTTCACAGAAACAGGTGAAGGGACGAAAGCAGGAAACAACACTGGCACAGAGATCAAACAACTGTATTCTGAAATTCGAAATAGATTCAATTAGACCAAATGTTATGAAACACGGGCAAAAAGAAAGACTAATTCATTGTACTTTGTCAAAACGCAGCCAACAGATTTTCAACAATAGGAGGGAGTGAAAAGCCTGGTCTTACAGGTCTTTTTCATCTCCACAGCAAATTCCTCAAGGGGGAATTTACTGGAGCTATAGCAATGAACTCAGCCTAGTTCATTCTTTTTGTGCTTTTGGAACACACTTATTGCAGGTAGTAAAACCATTATGAGAAAAATATTTCTGAGCAGTCCAAGAGTCATCTAGGCAATCAGACCAGAGATTTGTAAAACTAAAGAGGATACAAAGAAAGAGTGAATGGCAATGAATTATAGACCGTATCTGAAATGTAAGACTTTCTCCACTGGTTCGACTTTATGCAGAAAATGCAGCCAGGCAGAACTAAAGCAAATTGGTTTAATTCCCTGGAGGAAAGAGGAGCAAATTTTCCCAGCAACTTTCAGCTACAAGCATGCGTGACTGCAAATTTGGATGGAATGTACGATCAGTAATCTATGCAACAGTAATAAAACAAAACATTAGCCTTTCCCCACCTCTTCAGTAGTACATGGGCACTGCCAATTAAAACACTAGGAGCAGGTGGAAAGGAAATGGTAAAATAAAACCAAATTAAGTAGAAGATTACTTGATACTTAAGTCTATAAATTCTTTTGACTGGATCTCTTTTCTATTTATACATGTACAATGGGGCCCCAGTCTATAGTCACTGCTGGGGGACAGAGGTTTTTCAGACTTCCAAAACCTGAAAGAAACGGTCAACTCTTCAAAGAAAACCACTTCATAAAAGGAAGCTAGACTTTCCAAAGTGCTTTCCCCTGAAATCTGTCAAAAGCCTTCAGCCTGTATTTAATTTTAAGCAGGAGGGCTAGTTCTAAAGAAATTAAAGCATTGGCTCAAGAAGTTAAGCATGTGTTCCACCCCTTTGCTGAATTACAGCTGCAGAAATAATTAGAAGCCTTCTAAAAAAGGCCAACATCAAGAGCAAAAAAGTGTTAACTTTAGAGGAAACAATTAAACTGTCATGATGAAAAAGCAGCTGCCTTACAGTTTGGGAAAAGTCCAAGCATTTCAAAAGAGCAAGGGAAACTCATAAAAGCAATGACATAGTTCCATCAAAGAGGAAACAGTAACTTCCCAATCTTACTCTAAGTCCCTCAAATTACTAAGATACAGGATTTAGACACATCTTAGCATTTTATAGTATTATTAGTTTACTTTCTGAACACGCATCTTGAGAAGAGTCATCCTACCAACTTTCAGGAAGAATGCACCATATGAAACAAACATATTGCAAAACAAAGCAAAAACCTCCTAAAAAAGTATTTCCTGTGAGCTTTTCTGAGTCCTATCAAGCCCCAATCCCTCCAGGACATTTTCTATGCCACTCAAAGTATCATCTCCTGAAAAGTCCGGCATTAGCTGCTGCAGGTACTACAAACTCAAAGAAAACCCCCATGGATCAGACTGCCACGCATGGCTTAAAGTGTTATTTCCTTAGTAAAATTAGTGCATGCAGCTTGCTCTGTACCTTTAACACCACAAAACCAACAGTCACATTTCCAAAAGAGAATTCTGAAATGAAAGAAGATAGTAGTAAAAACTGGCAGTGATCAAAAGCAGAGAGTTTTAGACCAACACCACTGTTCCACTGAGGAATTTCAATGAATATTTCCCCAGTCAGTAATCAATTTTACACTGCATGACATAGTTTCTCTGTTCACTCCTTCCTTTACTCTAGAGTGAACATTAACACCTATGTCAACAGCAGATCCCTCAGCAGTGAGTATATCTAAGAGCCTGAGTATAGCTTTTGTCTGCTGTTTTGCTATCACAAAGCATTGCAGTCTTTTTTGATTTGAGTTACCTGTGCAGAGTAGCTGATCCTGAAAGTATCCCTTTCCACATGAGGTCACACATTGCCTGTTCTTCATGAGCAGGGATGCCTGGCACGAGGAGCACTCAAATCCATTGGTACAGGCTGAGCATGTTTCATTGCACGCTTCCAAGAGAAAGAAGAAAGATCATAGAATCATAAATCATATAATGATTGGGTGGGAAGGGACATTAAAAGTTGTCTAGATCCAACCCCACTGCTACAGACAGGAATACACTGGACCAGATTGCTCAAAGCGCCATCAGTGCAGCCTGGCCTTGAATACATCCCAAACATCTTGATGCAGCAAGACTCCCCTGCTCCGATAAAGGAAACAATTTTGCCTCATTTCGGCAAACAAGTTTGAGAATTTGCACTTTTCTGGGGCTCTCCCACCTGAAACCTCAAGGCTATGGCAGTACTCAGTACATGCCTGAATGCTTTTCCAAACAAAGCTTGGCAATCTTTCTATAATAAGCCTGTGGGATCCTACAAACAAAAGCACAGCAAACAATAGAGGAGAGAGTCATCTGACAGAATATAAGCCCTTGCAGAAATTACCTAAGCAAGCACCCCCATCCTGGTAGAAGCCCAATTCACACATCTCCACACAGCGGCCATTCTGCAGATGCTTCCTCGGGTCACGACATGCATTACAGTGATCAAAAAACTGAGAGCAGGTCAAGCAGTCTGGGTGGCACTCAACTGGCACAAAAGAAAGATACAAAGATAAAAACCATCAGCAATGTTTTCAATCAGGAAGGCACAAAGCAATGCATAATTCAAAATTAAACAAATTCATAATTTATTTTTATTAGTGTGTTAGCTTTCAGGTAGTATTTTTTTTTCCCCATGATTGCATAAAGTGAGCTAAATATTATATTGCTGTATTCTAGCATGGAAGAAGTTACTACAAAGTTCAAATTTTCTAGGCAATTGATAAACAGAATATTCATTGTCCACATGGTTTCTCAGCAGTAAAAATCATAAGTCATCAGGAATTAATGGTCCGAAACAACCTGAATTGGAGTTTCCTTCAGTTGAACCCTGCAATAAGTCAAGACTGTGTCCATGCCAGGTCAGAGTACAGGTGGCAGACCACTCCTCCTCCAAAAAAAGGCTTTGTGCCACAGTACCATCGCAAGCATCTCATAGCCACAGGCACTTTCTCAAATGACACAGCTGCTCTGTTGGTAGAGGCCAAGGAAGGAGCTTCTTTTGCCTTACTACTGAGCTACTTCAGCTTGCTGGAAGAAAAGCTGTCTATTCCTTTCCAGCAAGTCAGCAAAAGAGGATCCCAATGCTGAAAACTCTCCTTCAAATACACTAAATAACCTGCATGTTTTCAGGGATGTACCTAAGAGAAGAATTTGGAATCAAAAGCTGCAGAAGACATACAGTTGAAGATAATAATGAATCCAGAGTGATAAACAGGAGGACTATAGGAGGCTCTGTCTCTATTAATTTCTTCACAATGACTTTCCAAATGTACGTACAACCCCATCCTTCCAGTCTGACAATGAACTGACTACTTGGAAAGGTACAGAACGGACAAATTTACTCTAGACACAAGAAAAAATTCCCTCTGCTTCAACCCAAATGTTCTCAGTGAGAGGGCATATTTGCTGGCTTGAACATAAATATAACTGCGCTCAGGGCTATATGCTTTACATTGCCTGAGAATGAATGGGTTCTCTGTCTGCTTTCGCCAGCACATCTGTGAGAAGCAGCAATAAATTTTTACTGGCTTTAATGAAGCAGATGCATTAGGGACCGATGCTCTGGGCTCCCAGATTGAACTGCTGCAGGCTGGATTTTGCATTTGTTTCTTATCCCCTGTGATGCAAACCAGAAAAAGAGTGGAGAACAGCAGGCTTAAGTAAAGGAAATTTCCATTTACCTTTTAGGACACAAAAGTGCAAGTTTAGCTCTGTCTGTTCAACACCATGATTTCAAAGCCTGTGTTTTCCAAAATGCGACTATTGGAAGCTAAAACAAGAGGCCAGGTTTTCAAATGTAATCAGAATGCAGTGGCACTTTTCGGTAAGAAGACTACGAGAGGGGTGCTGGGAGCACTTTATAATCTGTCCCCTCCATAGGAGCCTGTACAGATGCTGTTCCCCTTCAAAAACCCACACCAATTTTATCTGAACTGCCCAAACCCCATTTTCCTCACTTTTCAATTTGTAGTGCTTTGCATTTTTATTAGCTTGCAGTAAATAACAAGCTTTAAAGCCTTAATATGGCAGATGTGCTAAGGCACGCCTGCCAATGAAAGCATAATTAAGCTGTGAAGCTATTTTCTTTTTACCAAGATAAAACATTAACCAGAGCACTCTGATGGAACCAAAGTTACATAAAATACAAGAGCTATCAACATGAAAAGGTAGCAAACCATACCTAAAGCCTACCAACTATGAAATGTAAGTCAAAGAGAACGACAAAATCCTTGAGAAAATTTCATTTATATGCAAAATTAACACAGGATAGCTAAGGCTATCCTAATCTTCCCAAACATTTAATAACTTGGAATCTATTCAGATTTGGGTAAGTTTGTGGCATAAAAATGGAAGTGAGTTTGTTACTTCCACTCCGAAGAATCAGGAGCCAAATAAACTCCAAAACCCATGTTATGACTCGGAAAGGAGCAGTCCCCTGCTTTGTAAAACTCATGCTGAAGACAAAAGAAAAAGACTAAACATTATCGAAACACCAAACCCATGGAGAAACTCTTCTGCCAAAAGAAAGCTGTCATATATACCAGGAGAAATCAGCGGGAGCCTTTAGATGAAGCCTGAACCTTGCTAAGAAGTCTAATGATATGGACCTATGAACTCTAATGGTATGAGCCCTAGATGATATGGAAATCAGTTAATTAGCAAGTGAAAACTGAGGACAAGTTACAATTCATTGCAGGTTCTGGGGAAGCAAAGACCACAGGAATGTCAGAACAACCCCCGTGCCAGAGGTATATGTAACACACACTAACATGAGTGACAGTGAAGAATGACAGGTTTGTACCTGGCTTGCAGTGCAGGCAGCAGTCATCCTTCACCTCAACAGCCAGGCTGCCAGGTGGGCAGGGTGGGCAGGAGCGCTGGAAGCAGGTCACCACTGCATCCCGGCATTCACATTCTCTGCACGGGCCTTCTCCCCATTTCTCTCCATTCTGCATAGGAAACGCACAACAGTTAGCATCAACAGGGAAGCAGAGCCTGTGCACAAAGTGTTTGTACATGCATGGAACTCTCTGGGTGAACTGCAAGACTATATCTGTGCCAGTAGCAAATTAAACATTTCTGGGTCTGTTTCAGCAGAGGCCTGCCAACACAAGACTCCCTGCTTCTGTGCTGTTGACCTCTTTGTCTTTCCAGAGTAAGGCAGCCCACAAAGTGCCTGCTGAGGAGTCTTTGGCATGTGAAAACATGGACACATTCCCTTCTCAGCACTCGTCCTAAAGCATGGTCTTGTTCAGCTAGCACCATGTCCTTTCTACTTCTTCATGTCCCTTAATTTTCATAGTATCACAGACTGGTTTAGGTTGGAAGGGACCTTAACGCTCATTCACTTCCAATCCCCTGCCACAGGCAGGGACACCTTCAACTAGACCAGGGTGCTCCAAGCCCTGTTCAACATGGCCTTGAACACTGGCAGGGATGGGGCAGCCACAGCTCCTCTGGGCAACTTGTGCCAGGACCTCACCACCCTCACAGCAAAGAACTTCTTCCTAATGCCTAATCTAAATCTCCCCTGTGTCAGTTTAAGGCCATGACCCTTTCTGCTGTCTCCATATTAGAGGTGCTCCAGCCCTTGGAGCATCTTCATGGCCTCCTCTGGACTTGCCCTTTCTAACCCTCAAAGCATTTTATTTTCTCTCCTCCTCTCTTCTGTTGCCCTGTTTTCTATCACTGAAGACTTCCCCACATATCACAGAGATGAAGAAGTATCGCCGGCTTGCTTCAAAACTACTCATTGCACCCAACATGTGTCTACTTTCACTGCTCATTGGAGAGAAGAGGCCTTCCATGCCCTGTTCCCTCCTGTGATGTGCATCCCTGGGTCTGCTCAGAGGCTAGCAAAGCTCAGTGGCTGAGGCTCTGTTGGCATCACGTGAAGAAGTCAAAAGGCAGAAAAGAGACAGCAAATATTTTTAAATGCCTGTGAAGCTTTTGTGACAGTTCCTCTCTTTAAAAGGGATAAAGCACAAACTGGAATAAACACCTTGATATGTTTTACTTTACTTGGGTCACAGACAGAGAACTGAGGAAAGAAAAGGAAGTATCAACTTCAAAAAACAAGTATTAAACTTCACATTTCTCGTATGTATTGGCAAACAGCAGCTATTAGCTCCAGCCTTCACCCATCCAAGCAATGAAAAGACTATTCCTAGTATATTTAAACCAAAATAATTAATGTTTTCTTTCTATTTAACTACAAAATGAAAGTTGCTTGACAATATTAATGAAGTACTAGACTTCAGCTGCAGTAAAAATTATAATCAGTGGGATACATAGCAGAAAGCTATACACTGCTCCAGCTCTGTAGCCTTGATATGATTAAAGTCAGGCATCTTTAACTCCATGAAATGTGCAAGAAAACCTGCAAGTACATACATTAAATATTAAGGGGAAATGATTGATTATACTGCACAAAGGAAAGCAAGGCAAACTTAAAACTCTGCAGCAGACACATTGTAAAAAAAGCATTTTCTGTTAATTGCAAAAGCAGTCTTCAGACAGTATTAATGAACTATTTTTCTGCTACATTTGCAAATAATACCCTTCTCAGAACTGAAAAGGGAGAGCAAAACTATTACATGCTCCAAAGTACCAGGATACTTACAGCTTTGGTATGTTCTTTGTAAACACAGTAACTATTACTTGAAGTACATTCAGGACAGCACTTCCCATCTAAGTGAATTAATTCTTCACCCTGTGAAGAGAAAGTTTGCAAGCAATTCAAATGGAATCCACATCACCAAAAATACTGTGGAATGCAGAGGCAGAGCAGCTCTTGCTTTGGAATGCAATCTCCAATATCTAATTTCACTTTATCTTCTCTGCATCCTACTTCATCTCTGTAGGCACAGTTTGAAAAACGGGCCTGGTGAATACTGCAGTTGCCAAACAAACCTCAGGAAAAGCCAGGGAATTCAATGCTAAGGCCATTACTACATCCCTAAATTCAACAGAGAAGATCACCCTTTTCCTGTGGATCACTAGGATTTCACTGAACCACTGTCAATATTTCAATGCACAAAAGCTTAGCTTCATTTTGAATGTTCTACTTTTTGTCCCCAAGAGAATTACTAAGCACATGCTCTATTTATCCCAGATGGAAAAAGCCTGTTCTTGATTACAACTGTAGAGCTTCACAGAAACCACTCGGCTAACTTCACTTGGAAGATAAGAATTTAGCAGCAGGAGGAGGGAATGAAATACCTTAATTCATCACAACTTTTTGTATCCAAGTGTAAGCTGAATATTTATAAAAGAGAGACACTGTCCTAGAGAACAAGCACACAGCTCAAAAGAAAAAGCTTCAGTTTCCTTAGGAGCTTTTCTGGACCAGGTTCTCATGCACTGTTAACATAGGCAAGATAATACATAACATAACAGAAATCGCACAGATGTTGGTGGCACACTTGCCATTTCTGTGAATTACTTTACGCACAGGTAAGGCAAAATAACAGCACCAGCCACCATTAGTTTCATCACAGTAGAACAACTAAGCCAGGCCACACTCATACATTTCTCAGTACGGTTAGGAGAGGAAAAACCGTGTGGTTCTTAATCACTGAGGACCACACACAGAGCCTAAGCCTCTCTCTGCTGGTTCAATGCATTTTGCTCTTCAATCATTACTTCAAAATGCCATTGGCAGTGGTTGGACCTTGTATCACTACTACGTATTGTAAACTCTTCTACACCCATCCCTGCCCACATCTCCACCCACATACATAAACACACTACAGAAAACCTGAGAACCAGGATTGTTCATTATATTCCCGGCTGAAAGCACTGAAGGGCACTGATGGGCTGGGAAACAGAAGAGAGGAAAAAAGATGTTCTATACAACCTCTTTCAAACACATACACACCTCACACACCTACAGGCATTAGCCATAACTCTTGACTAACTCAATTTCTTCCAAATATCAGAAATACATTTGTAGCTCGCTGGCTGTCTGGTAGTCATGCAGCACCCTGCAAGCTGTGTCCTTCCCAGAGCTGGCAGGCTGGCAGCAGAAATATTTCATCACCAGCCTTCTCAGGTAGGCTGCAGCATCCCCTTCTAGCACCTGTAACTCATCTTCCTCTGAATATCCTCAAGGGTGTGTTTACTCAGCAAAGGGGGTGCTGGCAAGTGCTCCAGCAGGATTCTTTGATGCTTCGACAGTTTGAGCGGATTTGGTTGAGCGCATCCACTTCATGATCCAGGGCTAACCCAGCCTGCCACATCACTTGTACTCCTAGCTCATCAGTAACCTGCTGAAAATGGCTTTTTGAAGATTAGTCAGAATCACCAAAGACACTTTGAATAGGCAGCTGCTGCACAGGTTTGTTTAAAAGGGTTTAGAAGCTAAACCTCTATGCTCAAGTAATGCTCCTCTACTACGCCAAGTCGCCTAGGATTTGCACTTCATATCTTTGGCCTCATTACACTTTAAATAGGATGATGTGACCAGAAAATTAAGAGTGCCTTAATGAAGAGATGAATCCAAATGCTCCTAGCCTCACATCAGCTCTGATTTATTTATGCAGGTAAAAACCAGACCTACAACTCAAAAAGGAAAAAGCAAAGGAGAAAGAAAATATTTAATTTGTTTTTCCGAGTAAATATTTTCTTGTAATTGATTAATTAATGTGCCCCTTACATTACTGATGTGAACTATGATTGGTCATGACTTGAAGAAGCAAGGGAAGCCATGCAGTATAATAAATCCTTGGGAAAATATCTTTTGTCAGGTGGGACCGTTAACTCTTTTCTACAACAAAGGACACTGTCTTTCTCCTTCTTCCTCTGTTTCATTCAAAATTGCAGCAGTTCATCCTCTGACAAATAATATCACCTTTTTAGATGCTCAGGCTTTAAATGGGTGGTTTCCTTTGAGAACCTGATTTTAAAAAATTGCTGCACACTTTTCAATATCCCCCACACACACATCGATTTTGAATCCTACATGTTAACATCTCCAGCTATTCTTCTGTAAAATATCCCTGGCTTTCCTGAATAATGGATTCTTTTTTCGTACCTAAGATATAAGAATGAATATTAAATAATTCTCCCTACTGAGCCATGACAGCATGCCATCATCATTAGTGTAAACGATCCAATTTACAGCCATAAGCATGCAGGAAGCTGAGTGAAACAGATGCAAATTCACAAGATTTTATGACAGCCGCGACTTTCCACCCAGCAAAATCTCCTCAAGCAGTTTAAGGTCAGATAACTGTCAGCAGTACTACACCAGTGACAAGAGTTTGGGTCCCACACTTAGTGCATTTTTGCTATTTAAAGGCACAGTCTCAGAAGTAGAAGGATACACTTTTTCTCCTAGAAACATTTTGTCTGTGTGATCATCATCTGGATGACTCCATGTGTGGATTCTCACTTTTCTAAATGCTCGTTAAAACAATTTAGTCCAGTAAATCCATTATGTCCAGATTTTGGCTGAACCTCAGACACAACACAAGAGTGCTGCTACTCAAGATTTAGCATACAGGCAGAGTCATCAGCAAAGCATTAGTCACTGAGAGGGAAAACTCAGGAGATTACAATTCCTTCCCTTCTCTTCACTGACACTGCGGAGTAATAGGTATAAAGCAGATATTAGCCTACTAATTAAAAGAGATGCAGTGACAACACAATTCTTATCCCCCTGTTAGAAGGTAACTCAAAACATATAAATGTCTGTGTGAAGCATTCAACCCTATCTAATGCATTTTGCATATCCACTTTAGAGCAAATATAACCTAACCTGAGGAAGGCTGTGGGTGGTTAGTTTTGAAGTAAACAGCACTGGGAATAGAATAGCTTTGCATTCCAAGAATGGTATATTAAAAATGGAGGAAAGTGGAACACTGACTTCCATATCCGGATACCTTACTGAAGCCCACTGTAACACAGAGAATGGAGATAAAAGGAACATTTCTTGAGCTTTTAACTATCTCTGACCTCTATGTTTCTCCCCATGTTTAGCTCCTGGTAAAGACAGTGGTCACTGAAACTTCTGGGTGCCTGACCCTCCATTACAGCAGGCAGCCAACAGTGGGGGAAGGAATCCAAGTTAAATTAGTCACCGATTTACACTAGCTTGTTTCACAACACAAACCCGTTATGAAGTCAAACTTGCAGAGAAAATACAAAGTTTCCTCTCCTTCCCTGAGAAGCATTTTTAAAGTAAATTGCACTAAACTAGCCCCAAAATGTCATCTGAGATAAAAGAAAAGAGGAAAGAAATCACAAGACTTAAGAGATCTATCTTGAAATGAGAAAGCCTTTCTTACCTTGGCACATTCCACTTTGGCGCACTCTGCTACCTGGCAAGTGACTTTCCCTTCATCACATACGCAGAAGTCACAGTGAGTACTATTCCACATCTCACCATGGTACCTGGGAGTGTCATCATACAAGCAGTTTCCCCTGGAAGGCACACACTCCTCACAGCACTTCCCAGGACGCTGCACCTTGTCCTCCTCCTACAAAACATCAGCAAGCCCTGAGTAGGAATGCCTGAACCTGTTGGCATAGGCACAGTGATATGTGCCGGCAGGGTATCAGATGTGAATGATTTTTAACTACCTTCTCACAGGTAATAGAGTCACACGTCTTGCTCAGACATCTGACTTCCCCCCTGTGACAAGCACATGCAGTGCAGGCATTTTTTTTCCACTGTTCACCATGCTGTTCAAAAAGAACATACATAGAAGTGTTAAACACTCTTCTAAAATCATAGAATCATAGCCAAACTCTTTCCAGAAATTCATGCTGCTTGTGGAATATGATGGCTCCTTCTGAATGTCTGTATCAGATAATAAACTCTTCTTAATAAATGCTTATCTGTATGTGATCAGCAAGCAGGAAGAGGTAGATGTCACTGTGGTGTACTTTTCATCAACTTCAAGCTACTGACATTGGTGAGGCCTATTAAATCCTAATAATTACTTTTATTAGCAAAAGATAATTACTAACAGAGTATCCCATAAACATAATCATTAAATAATGCATTAAATTAATTCCAGATGATACAATGAAAGCTATAAACACTTTGATCTTCACCAGTACTTTCTGCTTTCCTCCTCCAAAAGAAGTGTGAAAAGAAAGTGCCTAATCTGCTTTACCTTGCAAACTTCCTTTCTGCTTGCCAGCAAATTCTTATCTAGTCCAACTCTTCTGGCTTCCCAGGAATTAAGAGTAAATATTGCACTAAGCTATCAGCGCTGGCAGAAAGTCAGATGCTGGGGAGAAGGGAAAGAGATATGTGCCAGAACCTGTGACATCTGCCTTTTGGTGTGGTTTGTCAAAGGTTACCTGGTACACCCTTCCTGACACCAAGCAGGGCTTTGGAAGACATTCTGGGCAGCATTTTCCAGGAGGCGTAACCATAACTTCATCCTTAACAGAAAGCAGGAGAGACAAGTAAAGTAAGAGCATGAACAGTTAACATGGGGCTCAGCATCACTGCCTGGAATTCCAGGTGTGTGGTCTCTCTGTGATAATCCACAGTCAACTCAAGGTTTCATTTTGGCTCCAATATCAGGTGAAGTCTTCAGAGCATGAGATCAGTGTAGAAAACTAAAAAGAAAGACACTTCCTTCATCTCATTTTCTGGGCTTCTTTGGATGGCAACTGAAGTCTAAATATATAGATAAGTATACAGATGAAGATAAAGACGCACACACCAGATGAAGTACTTATATTCAGGTATACAGATATACAGAGGGGGAAAAAGTCTATAAAAGGCTATGTAGAAAAGCACTCTAAAGCATGAGATGGAAGAGATTTTTTTTCTAGTACTGCCCCATTTTTAGGCTCTGAACGTGTGATTTACACTCAAGCATTTGCACTGCTTTGGTTAAATACATACAGCACAACTGCCTGTACAGGTGATAAATTATGCTTAAAACTGAATTGCCCTAATCTAAACCTTTCCACAACTGGTTTAAATCACACTGGAATAGGCTGGCACTTCACATCAGTATAATGGTTCCTGCATGCCTCAACTCCACCCATCCAAAAGGTGTCTGTAATTCCACTGCTACAATTTAATGTACATCCAATGATCTGGAATACTGTTGTTCACCAGCACTTCCCTGCAGCCACATCAGGAAGATCACATCAGAAGACTTGCTTGTGGTATGGTAGTGTAGAAATGTCAAGCACTATTATCTGCTTTGCTAGCTTTCAAAGAAAGAATGGAAGATTTCACATTAAAGTTACCAAGGATAACTTTTAAGCAGATCTAAAAGAACTCTTTCATAGGTTTTGGTGGAATATGTGGTGGGAAATTCAGGTGCACTCCTGTTTGAAACAAGTATTTTTGAAGTTCCTCTCCCTCAAAACCCAGAGAAGGGCACAGTTACCTGAAAGACGGAAGATGAGAGTTTAATACCAGGATAATTTATGTATTGGTTTTTGACAGGGAGTGAAGAACAAATAAAGCAATAGAGATACAGGCACAAGAAAGAAAATGCTAGGTATGACTGAGAGCACATCCTGCTAATGTCCCTTCCACTGGGCACCTGAGTAGGTAATACCTTGAACACCATCAAAATCGGCTTTTGTCTCCATTAACTTGGATGTTCTCAGCAGGTTATTCTCAGATATATCACAGCACCAACACAGTTGTTTCTGTTTCCACAAATTAAATCTTAATGATTAGCTGATTAAAAATTAGTGCAATCAGTCAGCAGGTAATAGCAGTCCACTTGGAGTGGGAAAGAGGGAAATCTAACACAAGCATAAATTTGTTTTAATGCACAGTACTTAGTAAATCTAATTGAGTATCTCAGGACAAAGCATAACACAATTAGCATGCACGGAAACAGGTGTGTTAATGGTGCAAACATCTGGCCCAGTAGTATAAAGCTGGGTAAGCATCAATAGGGAAAAAAAAGTTTACGACTATTGTTTTTGGCTTTCTAAGTGCTACAGGGAAGTGTGCATGCATTTCAAGGGAGCTTCTGCATTCATCGATGGAGCATAGTAATAGACTAAAAACCCCTAAAACATCAAGTCAAGGACAGAAAGCAGGATTTCCAGTGAGTCAGTTCCTGCACTTCCTTGGCACAGCATGCTGTTGTAAAAGATTACACCAAGGTGCCCAAGACAACTGGTACAACAGGCCCAATGAAAAGAAATTAAAAAAAAGCATAGTCATGCCCTTAAGCATTTGCAATATAATAACAAGAATTAAAAAACTGAGTCATTTGTATAGAGTGTGAAGTACTTTCTATAATCTTGTGGTATTTTGGTTGGGTTGATCACTGCATAAGTGCCAAGAACTCATCATTTGCCCACAGCAGAAACACTGGAGACAGAAATGTCCCAATTCTCTCACCTGGACTAAAACTATGAGTCACTGTTTGAGATTGCCTGACTTATCTGACTGGTTTGGCTGATTTCTGAACACAAACACACATAAGAAATAGTGCTATTTCAGCTGAAGTTGTTTTGCATTTCTGAACTCTTGAAGTCAGAAGGGGAATTTCATCTGCATTTGACTTCTTTCAACTGTATTTCTAGAGTTCCTATTTAAAAAAAAAAAAAAAACATAGAATCATAGAATAGTTAGGGTAAATTTGTGAGGATAAAACCCCACCAAAAAATGTTGTTTTCATTACTTCTCTCATAGAAATATTTTTTTTTTCTGATCAACCCTACATTATTTTTTTAGTGTAGAACATAAAAGCAGTTCCTTCAGACAGTATTGTGCGTAATTAGCCAGCAATGATGAGAGTAATCAATAAGAGTAAAATGGCAAAGAAAGAAGATAGTAGGGAAGAGACAGCCAGCATATGCATATTGATAGGCTTAACTGTCACTCCACACCATTTCCACACATCAAAACTCCCTTTTCTAAATCTCCTGCTAGTTACACAAAAGATTTGCTTGCTAGTTTGTACATCTGCATAAGAAATGGCCCTGGCCAAGGGAAAGAGAACAGTAACATGTAAGGTCCCCAGCAGGCTGATGGGTGCTGACCTTACTGCACAGTAGAGTCTGGCAGGAAGCTGTAAAGCATCGAGTCACACCATCTCTGCAGACGCATTTGGCGCACTGACCAAGGCGCCAGTCCTCCCCATCCCGGAACAAGTGTCCATCAAAGGAGCAAGGCTCTAGGAGATAGGAAAACAAAAGGTAATTTTCTTTTCCAGTGCCCCTTAATCCCTTTCTGTCATCCATAACCAAGACATTTACTTTGTGCATCTCAGAATTCAAAACTCCAGTTTTTCAAAGCAGGTAATGACAGCAAGAGTTCCACCAGTTTTCAAAGGCTGTAGCTGTGGGATTTAAGAGCTCTGGATGAACTTCTCCCACTGGGCTTCTATGAGAAAAGACATCCAACAGCTTAGGCATTTCTGGAACTTGCAGTCCAAGTTTCTCAGTACACTGGAAATATCTGCATCTTTTTTTCCAGATTTTAATCTCCAAAATAAGGATTTATTAGGCACATCTGCTCACTGCTTAAAGCTTACCACTTCCTCTTGGCCTATGGATGAAGCTGTTAAATATGTAAATATGGTAGCAGGACAGAAAGAGAATTAAGGGACACACTTGACACTAGTGTCCTCCCAACAGAACTGAACAAGACAAGAAAAGCTTTCCAGATTTGGGACTAAAAGAGATTTTCAGTGGCCTACTTGGATCAATGAAGCCAGACAATACTCACCTCCATGTCCCACACATCTGGGACAGCAGGATCCCTGAGGAGTATACTGCAGCTCCCTTTGTCCACACATGAGGGCTGGGCAGGCTGGGGGAGTGCAGTTCACCTTCCCATGGGCACAGAAGCACCGCACACATCCAGAGCTGGCCCACTGCGTGCCATGCTGCAGCGCCCAACACAACCAAGGGCACAGAAAACACAGTGTGAATCCAGCTGCCAATGAGACCTGTAAATAGATCTGCTCCCCTTCAAGCCCTACATTCATATTAACTTCACTCTTCTGCAGGCCCTGTCAATCTAGGTACATTGCAGCCCTTACTCCTGGCTGCAATACTGGGGCTAAAAATAAGTTAATACTGGCAAAGTAGTAAACCTGGAGATCAGCTTTATTTTCCTTCCTGTTACAAAGTGGCATCCAGCAACAACTCACTGCAAAGCACGCAGACTAACGGATACATCCCCTTTTCATTACAGCTTCTGCAGGGCAAACTCTACATTTATAGACACGTTTTCTTTGGAGAAACAGTCAACGTAGGCCATAACACACACCTCATCACAATGCCCGCCTCACATACTTAACTATGAGTAAAACCTCATTAGATTTGCTTATTCATTAATGCAGAAACAAGTAACTCTACCCTGAGGCAGCATGAGGAAAAATTGGCCTCAACAAGAAACATGTCAGAGCATTGCAACACTCTCCAACAAACAGAGGGTATTAATTTTCAGAAAACATGTAATACTGAATTAGGGAGTAAAAAAGCTCTTTCCAGATCAACAGTACAGATTTACTTCTATGGAGCTCCTGCTTGGGGCCAGTGTTGCTAGTCAGATATTTGCAGGGTGATGGTCAAGTCATAAGGCATTAGAGTGTCTCACTGACGACAAATCCTTCCTTGAAGAAAGTTGTGCCAACCATCAATACAAGACTTTTCACTAACAAGAAATCCTGTTTAATGACCACCTCAGAGTGGAACTGGTGTGTTATAGATAACCACAGGTACAAACATGTCTCTAATCCCTGTGGCAAAACATACTTATTCACCGGACTTGTGTCCCAAGGACAGGCTTACAGACAGATGAAAGACAAAAACTGCAGCAAGAGTACAACACAGCAAAATGCAGCAACAGCAATAAAAAGAAATATGATGTAATATGTTACCTAAATATTACTATTTATATATAATATAAACGAGAATATATATTACATATAGAAATATGAGAAGAGGATGAATGTAGGGACAGTAGGGCAATGAGTTCAAAACTTAAAACAGGGAAGGATTAGATATAAGCAAGAAATTCTTCCCTGTGAGGGAGGTGAGGCACTGGCACAGATTGCCCAGAGAAGATGCAGCTGCCCCACCCCTGGAAGTGTTCAAGGCCAGGTTGGAAGGGGCTTGGAGCAACCTTGTGTAGTGGAAGGTGTTCCTGCCCATGGAAGGGGGTTTGAAAGGGATGAGCTTGCTGTCCTTTCTAACCCTAACCATTCTATGATTCTATGTGCTACCCCTACTATCCCAGTCTTTGTCTAGCTCCTAACAGATTCATGCTGGTCATGCCTCATGCTGAAAAAGAGGGTGCCAACATCCATCTCAGGTGTAGAGCTGCAGGTCCAGGTATTCAAACATATCTGGGCATTTTAGTGTATTTCTTAAGATCTGGACTTGACTTGCCTCTTGTCAAACAGAAAAGTCTGTAAGAGACCAGGCACAGAACTTGGGTTCACTGTTAAGACATTTTTTAACACTTAGAATCATAGAATCACAGCATAGTTAGGGTTGGAAAGAACCTTAAGATCATCTAGTTCCAACCCCTCTGCAATTCGCAGGGATACCTCCCACTAAACCATGCCACCCAAGGCTATTTCCAGCTTGGCCTTAAACACCACCAGCGATGGAGCATTCACAACTTCCCATTCCAGTGCCTCACCACCCTTACAGGAAACAATTTCTTCCTCAGATCCAATCTAAACTTCCCCTGTTTAAGTTCAAACCCATTACCCCTTGTCCTATCACCACAGTCCCTCATGAAGAGTCCCTCCTCAGCCCTATAGGCCCCCTTCGAATACTGGAGGCTGCTATGAGATCTCCACGCAGCCTTCTCTTCTCCAGGCTGAACAGCCCCAACATTCTCATCCTAACTACACACGGGAGGCGCTCCAGTCCCCTGTTCATCCTCGTGGCCCTCCTCTGGACTTGTTCCAACAGTTCCATGTCCTTTTTATTTTGAGGACACCAGAACTGCACACAGTACTC
>JASSUY010029165.1:0-26765 GCA_032466535.1 Forpus xanthops
TTAACCAAGCGCTGTGTGCAATAAAGTTGAAGTTTGCTGACGACCACCTGGTGTCTGCTCTTCCCTTCGCCGACAGGGAATAATTATTAAGAACCCCTACTAGCTTCAGACAAATCAAGATGTTTGTGTGGAAAACAAAATCACGGCTCCTTGAGAAAAATCCCCCACCGACTCTGCTGGACACCAAGACTGAAAGCACTTAGAAATGAATAGAGTAGCCAGCACTGATGGGAGCATATAGGTTGCCCAAAGAGATGTATGAGAATCTTTTTCCTTTTAAATAAATTTCTGATCCAAATTGAATGTTTGATTCAATTAAGTTCCTCCTGTTTGACACCTCCCAGTTGTACTTCATGGTGGGGGTACTTCATGCTGGGCTCTTCGGCTTAGGCGGAGGTCCTAATCCTATGGGCTAATGGTTTTTTAGACCTTCAGATCCTATGACTATAAACTGTGCAAAAAGTGCAAGTTTTACAGTCTGGCCCAGAGCAAGAAGCAGTACATTTTAGCTGTAGGATGTGACTGACTCAATGCTGCTACAGAAACCTCAATACCTTTTTGTGTGTGCGTTTCTTGGCTGGTTTTTAGTGTTAACTGAGCAGTCTTAATAGAACTGTAATGAATTCCTTTGCTATACTGTATCTGCAGTGCTGTGCTACTAAATCTTTATTTCATACCTTATTAGAACCCTTACTGCGTGAGGCTTCCCAAAGTCATCAAGTACAAAGTGGTATTGTGCAGGCAGTGCAGCTTAGCAAAAATGGCCTAAATAGTAGGGTGTGGATAGTGTGTGTCTTACAATACTTGCCTTAGAGAGAAAAAAATAATGAGGGAAGGAAATACCAAAAAAAAACATGCCTTGCTCTTATATGCATTGACATTTCCAAAAGGCTGATGCTTTTGAACTGCATTTCTCCTCTGGTAGGTCTTTCTGTCAGATGCCATCACCACAGATGCCCAGGAGGTATTTTTTTCTTAATCAATGTTTTCAGGTAATTCATAAAGCCAGATCAACCCTCTTCACTTCCCTTTCTGCCTCCATGTGTCTTTCAAGGCCTGAGGACAGTAGCATGTCTCTGGATTGTGGAGGCAGGACTGCTAGGCTGGTTCCAAGCTCAGCAGTGTAATGAGAAGACCAGCAAGTCTGGACAAGTCATGTCCTCCACCTGCAGCTGCACAGTCCTGCCCCCAACCCTGTACCACCAAGTTTACTCACATATATGGCTGTGCAGTGAGATGGTTAAAGGAGAGGACGGAAACTAAGGAAAAAGAAATTAATTTGTTTTGGTTTTGGCTCATAACTGCCCAGTCACATGAGTATCAATGATGGCTAAAGCACAAGGAGGCTGAACTATGCATCCAAAGCCAAAGAGACCAGTACTGCAATGACTTGTGTGTAAACAGAAGTTAGCAGCCATGGCACTTCAGCATGGTGAGGCACTGGAATGGGTTGTCCAGGGAAGCTGCGAATGCTCCATCGCTGACAGTGTTCAAGGCCGGGTCGGACATAGCCTTGGGTGGCATGGTTTAGTGGGAGGTGTCCCTGCCCATAGCAGGGGGGCTGGAAATAGATGATCTTAAGGTCCTTTCCAACCCTAACTATTCTATGATTCTATTATTCTATGATTCACAAAGATACCTCTAGAAGTACTATAAACTCTTCAGTTTTAGGAGCTTTAAAGGGAGGAGGTGGTGCTTAGAACTTACTGAAGCCCTTATTATTAAGCCCATAGAGTGTTACTTTAAAAGTACTCTGTCAAGCGTGCTGCTTTAGAAAACTACAATGCAACTGCTTCTGCCTGATAATAAGAACTGCCTGCATGTGCTTGGGTTAAAGTAGCTCTCACTAGATCCAGTGGTTATTTCTAAGATGTATCAGGGCTGGATTTCACATGTCAATAATCAATGCACAGCTTTGGGTACAGATTCTCATAAAATTTCATTAGATGTTTTATGCTCAATTTGTAAAGTTTTCTTTCTCTCTTCACCAATTAGGAATGTTACATATATTCAGGCACAAAATATTTGAAATTGAAAATTCTGAGTTTTCAAATGCCTGAGACACCCCTGAGAACCTCACAGAGGGAATCTGGCTTGCTCTGGCATTGCAGCAGCACAGGACTAATCCCATGGAGGAACATAGAAATGGCCAAGGAAAAGCATAGGGCTGAAGAGAGTTGACAGATGATGGTATTTCACATTCATTAACAATGTTTCATAAATATGGTAACTTCTGATCTGCCTCCTTTTTTGCCCCTTGTGATGGTAAAGTGTGAATCAAATTCAATTCTCATGTTTGATTAAAATTTTAAAGAGATACTATTGGGTATTGCTGGCTCAAAAATGAAGTTTTAGTCCAGAAGTTAAAGACATGAAGGAAAAAAAAATTAAAATATCTCTTAAAAGAATAGAAATGTGCCCTCCATTCATTTTAGTATTTGCAAGAGCGCAGAATTCAACATTGGGTTTTATGATACTCTTTTTAAAAATGAATCCTTTATAAGATGTAGATCCAAACGCAACTCAAAGAAGGTAAAATGAGTTCTGCATAATGAAAGTGGTCTCGAAATAAAAGTGTTGAATCTGATACTGAGAGAAAAACAGCCATTATTTTAGGCAAATTCTATTTTTTTCAGTGTAAAAATGATCTCAAATAGATTTCGGATATTTTCTGCCTTGTTCTGGTGTATCTGTATGCCCAGCCTGCACAATAGCTTGAACAGATCTAATCCACATTCAGGAAAATCTAGGCAGTCTCATAATATCTCTACAAAACAGCTGTACCCCGGATCTGTAATAAGCATCAGGCTTTTGGGAAATGCTGAACAGACATACTGTGTTTGTGCTCTCTAGCTGTTCAGTTCACACACAGTAAATCCACCTGAAAGCTCTGGATAGATCACACATGCACTGGGTAGCCAAGACAAAATAATAGAAATTGTCCAGTAGCATCTCCAATTTAGAATTAGAGATTTTAATAACACATTATAGAGGATATTTGTGATTTTTGGTATTTTCTGTACAGCCCTCATTTCTGTCCATAATGTCACTGCTATTTATCAGAAGGGAAAAGGTAGAGAAAAAACTTGAAAAACAAAGAAGCATTTAAAAAGCCACCAATATTTCTTCTTGAAATAAAATCTGATTTTAAAATCATTAATGATCTTTTACTGCTTTGAGTTGGCAATGCCCTCCCTCTTTTCCCTCAGTTTGATGCAGTCTGAATGGCTGTTTTACAAGCAAGTGCTATCTCTAAGGACCTTTAAAATCTGCATAAAATCTTGGGGTTTGGTATTTAAAAATATCTCTGTGGCGATGGATGACTAGGACACCTACAGGTGAAGAGACCAAACATTCATGATAATGGTAATTTAGCAACACAGGACAAAACAGAGGGTTGGAAAATTTTGTGAAATGAGAATAAAGGAAAACATATAAGGGAGCTAGTTAATATCTAGCTTCTTGGGCTTCTAATGAGTCAACCTGGCACAGGATGATGAATTACCTGCCAGCATTGACACTACAGATAGAGCAGCATAACTTTGAACTGATATTTGTCCATGACAGGGAACAGAGAAGGTTGTTCTTCTTAGGAAATAACTTAATGCCATTTCCAAAAGCAGTACAGTTGTGGATATAAACCTGGGAACGCTGATTTGCGTTTCACTATAGCAAAGACAACTCTCCTTTTCAAGCTTGGAAGAATGTTAAAGCAGTGACATTATACTGACACACAAAGGAGGCTAAGACATCTCTATTACTAATTCTGGAAAGATCCTCAACAGATTGATACCTTAAAGGAAGAGTACATTTGGGTATGAGTGATTCTGTGTTATGGCATGACATGGTACACACAAATGTGGGCAGTGTATTTTATCTCATGACCAAACTTTCCACATTGCATCTCCATTCACTTTCAACAGTTATTTGATGTTTCTCAAAGGCAAAAGCCATGATAAGGATTCTGGCTAATTACCTATGAGAATTACATCTTCGGAGATGTACTTCCAGTCACCCATTAAAGCCAGTAGCCCAGATATGACTGCATGTGCGTTTCCAGTCATCCAACTTCAGAAGGCAGTAACAAAACTGATCTACATGTTGCTGTTCCAGAACTTCAGCCTTGATATGGCAGAGCCATATTCTAGTTTTGTTTATACAAATATCATAAACATTATTCTGCTTTCAAAGCGCTCATAGTCTGGGCCTTCGCTCTTATTTCTCCCTACATTCCTTAATCTTGTACTCATTTATTTCAGTTGAATGGCTTCAGGGTGGATGCTTTGTCCTCTTTTTTTATAATTATTTTTTCTCCTGCATTTATCTGATGACCTACCCAGAAGAAGAATGAGGGCTAAAATATTTATGTATGCAAATGAAACTGTCCTCCTGCTTGCTGTTAACGATGTTTGCTTCCATTTCTAATACGCTCTCTCCCAAAATGACACATATGATCACTAGGCTTAATAATATTCATCTCCCTCAATCTCAATAAAACTTTACTAGACTCTCTGTCTGCTAGCATATTTAATCTTTTTAATACCTTTAATGTACCTGACCCTGTCTGTTCAACCTCTGTGTGAGCAGATTCTGGTTTTGGACATATGTGTGTCTTCAATGAATTTACTCTCTAGATATTTAAAAACACTCCCCTCTCTTAGTAAACGTACTGGTGATTAGACTGCAAATAGAATTAAGTTGCTCTCAGCAGCTGGTGTTGGGAAAAGGGCAGAAATGCAGATATGTGGATGAGTCTACTTATTCTGATTTGATCTGATCATGAACTTGCCCACACACATTAGGAAATAAAGTCTGCCTCTCACAATTTTGCTTAGGCTTTGTGAGGCCACTTGATGTTAAAGGTTCAGAAATCTGCATCTCTTCCCTACAAAACAACTTAAAGAGGTACTGGAATTGTCCAAAGGTTTATCTTCATTTTTATTCTGTGGTTGGAGGAAGTTCAAACTCTCACAAAATAAAATCTTTCTGAACACAGAAGTGATGAGCGAGTACTACTTTTCATGGTGTCTTACAGAGACACTGAAATGTTCAGTCTTAATATACATCACCTGTGAGCTCTGTAGCACCTGCCTAGGATAGAATGTCTACAATATTGCAGATCCGTTTTGGAGCAGGGCATATCTGACAGTCATAGAGTACCAGAGAAGGCATTAAGGTTCCTTTTTTCCTCAAATTCATCCGGTAGATTCAGAAACCAGCACAATTAAATTTGCCACATGAGCAGAAAGTTTATGACGTTACAGCTGATCCTGCTTTAAGCAGGAGGTTGGACTAAGATAACCTACTGAGGTCCTTTCTGACTTGAAATATCCTTTAGTACTAAAACTGATGCCATTACATTTGAAAGGGAAAAGACTGTCTTTGAGCACTTATATTTTGAAAATTATTGAATCCTTCCTTAATTTTTAAATATGTGTTTTTGTACCTCAAATCCTGTGTTCAGATCTGGACCCCTCACTACAAGAGATAAATTGAGATGATTGAACAGGTCCAGAAAACAGCAACAAAGCTGGTGAAAGAGGTTGTAGTGAGGTGAGGGTCAATTTCTTCTCCAAAGTGCCAAGCAGTAGGACAAAAGGTAATGACCTCAAGCTGCACCAGGGGATATTAGGAAAATTTTCTTCACTGAGAGGGTGATAAGGCATTGGAACAGGCTCCCCAGAGGAGTGCTGGAATCCTGAGAAGTGTTCACAAACCATGTAGATGAGGCTCTGACTGACAATGGTTTAATGGTGGCTTTGGCAGTCTGGGGGTGATTGTTGGACTTGATGATCTTAAAGGTCTTTTCTAACCTAGTTGATTCTATGATTTTATGACTCTACTTTATTTATACATACACACACATATGCAGGATACCTGCTGATCAGTACTGTCCCAGCAAACAACTATAATAAAACTGAGTCAAATGCTTAGGCATAATGCACATGAGGGGGAAAAAAAGCAAAATTGAAGCTATGAAAGAAAGTTTGTGGCAAAGCAACTGGAATTCTTGCCTTGCAAATGACAGGTGGGCAAGATTTTGGAAGGAGGCTGGGAAAAGAACTTGCAAATGCAGAAGATCAAAGTTTATTTTGTGCCCACCCATTCTGGAGCTGCATAACTGCGCAACTGAGATGTTAATATGGCTGCTTAAGCAGATTAGCATTCCAATTTTTTTTTCAAGTGTATTTAAAGCTTCTCTTCTACCAAAATATTCTACCTAAACAAGTCATCTTTCTCTTTTCTGAGTACAGGAAAGCCTGTCCAGGACAGGCACTTGTGAATCCATGGCTTTGGAAATGAAGCAGAGCTTGCTGTCAGCTACTGAGAATTCATTTCTACTTGTCTGGCTTTGTCATTTATACTCAGGCTTGCCAGGAACTTTTCTTTTGATATTAAGGGAGTTTGTAAGCATTTTGCTTTCCTTACCTTTGTTCAGACTGGCAGGGAATATAAAGTGGCTTTAAGTGCAAAATGGCTGCAAGACCATCGCTATTTTTTGTATCAGGAGTATTTTTCCAGAGCACTATGAATTGGCTTCACCCTCATCCAGCTCAATCAGGGTGCTGGTCAGGAGGCTGTGCTCTGCATACCTTTGTGAATTTTCTATTCAGTAAGACAAAGAGAAGCCAATCCAAAATGTTAATACCTATTTCCTTGTCTCACACAAGCTCCACATATGTTTGAAATCTCTCCAGTTTTCATCTAAAAAGAACAGAAGATAGAGGAGAAAAGAAATCAATATATCAGTTCTGTGTTGCTTGGGACAACATAACTAGCAGTCCAGCAGACTTTAAAAATTAAACCCCATTTTCTGAGTACTGATTTTATATGCTGTGTATTAAATAAATCCAGATTTAATAAAAATTCAGGAGTGCAAAAAAAAAAACCCTCTGTGGTTCATAATTTATTCAATCACATTGCTGAATAAGAGATATCCCCTTTAGGGCAAAAAAAATACCACTTCCATTTCATACTGTACTTATTTATCTAATGTCTCCTAAATGGTTATTTGCCAAGAAGCATATTATGGGACCATCATTTTTCCTTCTACCTCCCAGCACAAAGACTGTTTCTGCTTCTCATCAGTAAGAGATCTGTTGCCTCTTCACACTCTTAATTTTTCCTTTTTATTTTCTTGGGGCTTTTTTGTGTGTGTATATTTGTACTGGCAGATTCAACCTCCATTATAAACAGCTGTTCTACATGCCAAGCAAGATCCTCTGCAACCTTAGAGTTGTGCTGTTTCAGCACAGCATCCCCAGAGGAGTGACTTTATAGGTTACATCCACGGAAATCACAACAGATATCCCTGTCCCATTCTTACTATGTATTATTTAAAAGGCTGTAGATTTGTCATGTCATGATAATTTATTGGGTAAATCATAGACTCCTCTCACAGTGGCATTGTCTGTGGACCTCAAGGAAAACAATAGCAAGTTGTGGACACTGCATAACGTGAGTTAAAGTTTTAAGTGCCACTCCAAGGTGCAGAGAATATGCACTGAAGCTTCTCAAAGACAGCACAAATAAGAATGAAAAGAGAATCTGCATGACAGGAAGAATTTATTCTGATTTTTTATGAATATTTATCTGGTGAAAAACAAACTGAAAACTGTGGAGGAATCAGAGGAACTAGTAGATAATCACATTTCTTTACTACTAGACAGGGGTGTAGCTGAATCATAGCAGGGAATGCATCAGGTCCCATTTTCAATTCACCAAATCATCAAGAATTGATTTTTCCAAAGACTGAGGTGCCTTTGAACCGAGCATAGAAATCCCTTGTGCTCTCTTGAACTTTCTTGGACACATTAAATTGAAATACAGTATAAGTTAAAAGAATAAGAAAACAGAATGAAAATAGTTTGCAAAATAAAAACATACATATATGTATGAAACATACATATATGAAATCAAGTGACATGAAATCAATACACTTTCAGTACTTTCTGGTTTTGCACCCTAACTCATCTACGCTTGTTTTGTGCCCTGTGACTTCAGAGACAGTAACTGAATGATGGGGATGCATCAGTTCTCTGTTCATCTCTTTGATGTCACACACAATTTCAGTCACCTGGCAGAGAGGCCACAGAGAAGGTACAGAGTGGAAGAGCAGAGATGCACAGATGTTCAGAGGTTTGGAGTAGCTTCTTCAGGAAACAAATTTTATAATCTGTGACTCTTCAGCCAGAGAAAAGGACAAAGAAGAATAGAGCCAAAGTCTATAAAATCACTGGTGGCGCAGACAAGACTAACAGGTAATAATGTATTTGGTACTTCCCTGCACACAACAACCAAGGAAACAACCAAACAGCAGTTTCAAAGCAAACAGAAGAAAGAGCTTTTTCAGTCAGTACATATTTGCAGTGTGAATATCATTGAGGTAAAAATGTAAATAAAATTTGAAAAGGAAGTAGACAAATTCAGGGAGGAGAGGCCCATCAGGAGCTATTGATCCTGATGATGAGCTGAATTCCTCAGCTCAAGAAGTCTTATAGTGCACTTTTGTGGATGCTGAATAGATTTATCAAAGGCAGGCATATATATTCACACAAGCCTATATACACATCTGTCTTCTCAGTCAGTTCTCTGCAAGGAGGATGAAACTGCTCCTGAGCATCAGAAACCCTTCAACAAAACAAAGCACAAAGCAGCTGCACAGATCATTGCCATAAACATAAAATAAGGTTTCAGGAATCAAATACACCATAAATGTGAGTAATTAAGAGGATATATTCTCCATCCAGCTTAGGATCAAAGCCATAAAATTATTTGGCCTCCTAACTGTCATTGACCTCAGTAGTTATGATCCTAAATAAGCTCTATACATGGCAGCTTGGCAGTGCTGGTAGAATAAAAATCTAGATAAACAACTGGAAGAGTGGGAACAAAAAAAAAATAAATGCTAGTATTAAATAATTGCAACAACCTGGAGCTTCCTCATCAGTGGGTTTTTCCTGTGCTACTTATCGAGGAGCTACTTTGGCTACCTTTGTCTGTAGGGGAAGGCACGACTCCATATCTGTAGCATGCTGTGGCCAACGAGGAGGATAAGAAAGTGATCTGGTAAATGGCAAAAAAAAACACCCAAAAAACCAAACAAAACAACCAAACAAAAAAAAAAAAAACCTGTCTGAGAACAATCAATTCTTTTTTTTCAGACTTGGGCAGATCCTACTAAGTGATGACTTCATTGTGTTGCTTAGCAGCTAATATTTCAGGAACAGGAAGCTCAAGATTGACAAACACTGCTCTGTTTCTCCTCCCCACTCAACCTCTCCAAAGAATGAGACAGTGAAATATGAAGGTCGATAAGTATTTTTAATGCAACACTACTATTGAGAAACAAGAAAAGCAGAATGAAACAGAGAGACAGACACTTTTGCACCTGTGGTCAGGTTTCCATCCTGGACTTTGCTTGGGAAATGGACCAGAGCAGACCCCTTGGGGCTAGCCATCATAAGTCATGGAGCTGGCTGTGGTTTCCCACATAGTCCTGTTTTGCATGGTTCTGCTCCACATTGTGGGTATCTTATTTTCTGCCAAATCCTAACCTCAGGATCTATCAACCCCTCCAGAACAGATGGTCTCACAGATAGATGGTCTTTGTTGCCCCAGATCAATGAGCTGGAACTAATCAGCTTTTCCAAGAACAGAATTTTCTCACCAGATGCTTCACACAGGAGGGATATTGCAGGTGTTTGGCTTATAACAGTATTAGCAAACCAACTTCTCCATGGGTGTGCCCTGAATGCATTCCCTGGCTGGGAAGTGGATGCTATCTTTTGCGTTCACAAGGTCTTCATATTCACCAGAAAAGTCCTTGTCCTTAAGCTGAGAAATTGTTTGTATTCCAAATACTTAGATATTAAACTACAAAACAATTGCAGGAGTTAGCCCACCACCTTACAGATAGTGTGGTACCCCCACCACCTTCCATCCACAAAAAGAAAATCAAAGCATATTTTTCTTTCTAATACCTGTGAGCTCAGACACAACTGATACAATGGTGCAGAAAATTAAAACCTTACACTGAAATACCATAACATTAAATATTCCTTCTGTCTTTTAGAAATCTCCAGCACTTTTCTCATTCTCATAGCAAAATGAAAATGTTTCTTTCTGGTTTCCCAGATAGTCCTGGCCTCACTTGTGAAGCACAGTATCTTTCCAACAAATTGTATGTTTTCAAAGGAAATTAGTATATTTTTAAGATACATCTGACATGTGTAGAGGGGAGAAAGTTAGTTCTGCAATTCGTAAATCCAAACAGTAGCTATTCTATACACAAAAAGATTTTTGGGGATCTTTTCCCCTAGCCAAATTGGCATGCCCTGTATATATGTTCAGGTGTAAAGCCTGCAAAAAGTAATTACTTTCCAAGAGTGCTATCAAGGCTCAGGCACTCTTCTCAGCACATAAATCTGAGGCAGCTACGCATCTCTCCAAGCCTGAGGAGGCTGCTTGAAGAAATATAAAAACTCTGAATTTCCCTTTTCTTAAATATCTGCGATTTCCTCACAGAGGCAGTGAGTGCAGAAGCCCCACATAAATGGTTTGTAATGTTAATTCCGAATCAAGCCCTTAAGGATTATTAAAGTAATTCATCTTAATTATAGTGAAAACTTGCTACAGGCCTTACATAGTAATGCTTAATTTATAATTTTTACTTAGGTCTGCTTTCCTCACTCTCATGCTTCCCTCTTTCCTCTACTGCATTTTTCCTTTACCTGCCTTTGAACAGAATTATCTGAAACCTTTGAAAAGTGATAGAATATTCTAAGAATGACAGGGTTAGGGTTAAGGAAAAGGACACTTTAGGTATTCTTTCTATGTATGTCTTCATCCAAGGATCCCTGCTTTATAAAGCAACATTCTGGTCATCCTTGCAGTCCCAGCCAAGATCAGAGATGAATGAAATCAGATACCTTAAAGGATCATCTCTGTCCCAGTCTGAATATTTGTATCTATCACTTACATTGTGTATAATACTAGTGCTAATAAACCATGGGTTCCTCAAAGAGAGGATTATCTCTTAAAGTCTGTTTAATGCAATGACATCCCCAAAAAGGGAGAGCACATTATCCTGTACCAGAAGAATTATTAGAGGGCCAGCTCTGTATCTTGATAAAGGCTTCTGAAGATGCACATCCTAAGTGTCTCTGTTGACACAATATTTCTATTCATATTTCAGTGAGGCTTTATGTTCTGTACAAAATAACTGAGATGCCACTTTGAGTTGTGGTTTTGTGCTGGTCAGTGCTCCTTGTGTCATGCAATGTCCAGTGCTTACACCCCAACTTCAAAATCTGTGCATAAAATGCTTGCTGCCATGCACCCTGCTCTCCAGGCAACAAGCCTGCACCCAAAGGCATCTAGCATTTTGCAGACATATACTGACGCTTAAGCAGAAGCATTTGCAAACTTTTTGCCCAAGCAGTTTAAATGCAGAAGTATTTGGTGAACCATGCTTCAGTTCCATTGATAAATGACAGGCAAATTAACTCAGCTGTCCCTGAGAGTCTGAGTCATCACCCATACAAGGTCATGAACACAGTCTCCTAGATGGGTCTGAATCACTGCTGCATTCAGCTGCTCCTTTGCTACTCTGGAGAGCTCCTCCACCTCCTTTCAAATCTATATGACTGAGGGAATCCTCTTGCCACTGTCTTAGTCAGAGCACATCACTTCTGTCATCTCAAATGGGTCTTTTTATCTTTTTGTTACCACTTGAGTCCTAAACTCTCGGAAGGATTTCATACTTGTATTCTCTAGCTTTTATCCTTCTGTAGCTTCAATAATATATCCCTGTTAAGACAATAGAATGGGATCATCCACAGCACAGCCACTCTCAGCCATAAGATATTTCTTCCTCAGAGTCCTCACTGCTGGCAATGCTGAGTGCACAGCATCCATCACAGCACATAAACCTTTGGCCATTTGGCTCTGTTGATTTAAGGTGGCCTTTGTGCTATTCAACAGATATGTGCCATTTAACTTTAAAAATAAATAAAAAATTTTAAAAAATATATAATGTAAAATGTGAAAAGTTTGTGGTTTTTTGTTTTGTCTTTTTTTTTTTTTTTTGAGTTTTACACTTGTACAAAATAACAAGGAAGGAATTGTAATGCTCACAGACAGCTTAGTTGACCGCGAGGAAATCTGCTTCTTGTCAATTCAGGTGATGTCATGAAACACTCATATCTTCCAGTCAATTGCAACATGTACATTATTTATGTTCATTTCAGTTTTAATTAAACTCATCTATTATCCCTTTATGATGTACAGCAGAGACCTGATCCAAAATGCTTTTCAGAAGAGACTTTCCTTCCCCATTTCCTCTTGTTTTTTTTTTTGGGGGGGAGTGTTGATGCACTGTATTGAAAAGCTAAATAAGCTCCATTTTTCTCACACAATGCTTGGGAAAATAGGAACACAAAACTAATCCCCTGGGGTTAGCTGAAAATTTTGCCACACATAAATGTCTACCTTGCACAACTTCTTGGCATACTACAGTCAGTATTAGCATGAAGATTTCAAGCTCAGATGCCTTGCTTCATCTATGTAGGAAAGGGAAACTTAGTCTGTGGCAAACCCAGCTACAGATCAACATTTCCAAGATTAAAATTTAATTGAGTCAATTATTCTTCTTTTGCTCTCCCATAGAAGAAAAGGTTAAGCTAAATTTAAATAAGCTATGTTGATCTCTACATTATTCATTTAGTCACTGATATATCACTGTCTTGTTAATTTATGGATTCTAAAATCTACCTAGATGTTCACCACCCATCCCAACATCTCGGGGAATCATCAATTCAGATGTCCCTTAGTTCCAAATTCATTTTAGCTGTGATAGATTTGTAGGAATTGATCAAAACTACTCTTCAATCATTTTTTCATGTGGAGCTCTCTGGCCTCGCCAGATGGTATCAGCTTTCCTCTTGTGGTGATATGGATGGCTTTAAGCTGAAGCTCCTCTAATTCAAAACCCACTATTAATTCTAGCAGTAATTTAATACTGCTGCACTTTTAAATCTGCTATTTAATGTTAGCCTTAAAAAAAAAAAAATCTCATTTAAGAATGTATGCATTTTGCCTTTTTTTTTTCAAGCGCATTTTAAGCACTATTTTCAAATGTAAGAAAGAAACACAGAACTTAAGCACAATTTTCAAAAAATATTCAGGTACTAAGACCCATGTTCTGCAATGTATTTTGCCCCACAGAAACCACTAATGCTGCTTCGGAAACCTAAGCAACCTAAATTCAAGGATTCATTAAATATGCATCTAAGTAAGAGTCAGCATCCAGGCTAACCATGCCATTTAGGCTGCCTACAAGTTCTGTTAGCAGAAAATTAAGCTGTCATTGGCATCCCACTCATCGTAACATATTTGTGAGGTGGAGGGAGAGAAATTGTCTTCCTGAGGGAGCTCACATCTCCTCTTTGACACCAAAGGGAACATAGACAAGGAACTTTGACCAGAAGAGCACTCCAGCATGCAGCCTCCAGCAGAAAAATACAAAAGATAGTTTATAAATCTGATGTTGTAACCTTTGCAGCAAGCAGCACTACATTAAATAGATGATAGCATTTCCTCAAACAAATAAAAGAAAAGCATTTTTAAAGTGATTTCAGCAGTTGGAAGATGAAGACCTATTTCCTTCCAATGGTACTGGGACTTCCAAGGACTCCCTTTGTAAACCTATCTGAATGTTACTCAGCTTCATGTTGTAAGATCTAAGCAATATGAATAACTAAGTCCCATTTTGAAGAATTATCTTAACACTAGGAAAATATTTTATCTCATTGAACCTGCAGGTCCTCAAAACTTAACTTTTTTTGTCACTGTCTTAACATGCATTCTCATGATGCAAAGAGAAGTCATATTCGTTATTGTACTGCATGTAGTCTCACAGCTACTAGTGTAGCCAAATCATTCTTTTATGCTTCTCCATCTTTTATCAGTAAAACTGAGTAAAGAAAGAAAACAGATATGACAGACCCAACCAGCACCAGGCAGTCATAATAATGTATTTCCTCTATCACACATCCTTAAAGACAAAAAGAAGAGAAAGCCAAAAGATTTGTGATAGAAAGCAGCACTGAAGCAATCATGAGCTCACTGAGCACACAGAACCATGTCAATCATTGTCAGATGCTCAAGAAATTAAAACGGACACAAAGCCAAAGTAAATTACTTAACAACACAAGTCATTCAATGACTACCTGTGGTTTACGACTTACCAGTGTAAGTCATTTACAACCTGTAAGTGGAAAGCAGTGATTCTAGCTCTGTAAATGATCAACACCAGTTGTCAAGCCACAGGACTGTTCAGACTACAACCAACCAACCCCAGGAACATTACTTCCCACTGCTGGTAGGTTGTCAGGCTAGAAGTTAGAAAGGCAGCTGTCCTTGAAGGACTTAACAGGCAAGGAGAAAAAGGGAGCTGCCTGCACCCACCAAGATCAAAATATTGTCTGCTTTCAACCAAGAGGAAACTTTCTGGAAGGCACAGACACCAACTTGTCCCACCTCACCATGTGATTCAGTTTTTAATTCCATCCATGAGATCTGATTTGTGGAAGAGGAGGACACTGCTGTCAGGTTGAATAGCTTTTCTTGCCTGCAGCCAATAGGGTACAACTGGTATGGCCTTCAGAGGCAGACACTGCAGGGTGGAGAGAAGGAGGAAGTATTTGCCCTTACTGTGCCATATGCAGAATTGCAAAGGCACATCTTCACTCTAAGAGCAAAGATTGTCTCTTCTGCTCCCTGTCCTGTTTTGCAAAAACTTCAGTCACACACACACACAGAGGGAAAAGCCAAATTGCAACGTGCTCACCTACTCTGCTCTGTTCGACGTGTTAATAAATAATTGACAATGGCTCCCAGAACAGACAGTGTCACTGTTGGCACCTGTCAGGTGGAAGACATTTGGGAAGTTTTGTTTGTGTTCTTTTTCTGTGTTTGATTCAATTTTCTCCCCTCCTTCTCCCTCCAGTTGCCCTAAAGCTATAAGAATAATATAAGATCTGTCTCATCCAGTACCTGTGACAGGTACAGCTCTGCATGCATGGCTGTGAGGAAGCAACAGGTCCCTGAGTCTTCTGCAGCTGGCTAATGACTGTGAATTAACTCTGTCTCCATTGCCAAGCATTTCAGATCTGAAAATTGCTGCTCAGTAGGATTCTGGATGCCCTTTTCCCCATCATCCTTGGTTATTTATAGGCTTTATTTTCTTATGTACTCTGTGCTGCAGCATTTGGAGGTGGTAGTGGAGGAATGTAAGAGCTGCCTTCCTAGGTCTACACTGGCATGCAGGATACTGCTCCAAATCCAGCAGCATTCTACTTTTAGTGCAACACCTCATGAACTGCTCAGATGCTTAAATGAACTCTCATCCCAGATCCCTTCAGGTTTCCCTTTTCTTGTCTTTTTACAACAGCAAATAATATAGTGATTGTGGAGTGAGCTGTGACCAGCACTTTCTGGGAGCAGGACATTACTGGTTTGTTATATATTGAAGTCACAGCTTATTCTGAAATGGCAAAAAGGGCTCCAGATTGTTTCAGCCTGGCACAGCCAGAAACATTATGAATCACAGACAGATTTTACTCTGTTTTGTTTTCCAGTTCATACAGTTATGCCTGTGCCCTGCATGGTACTTTGAGCATTACTGCAAAGCAACAAAGCACGAGCAGCAGTTTGGTGCCTCTACCACAACACTACACATGTTCGTGGGCTGTCAACCTACGTTGATTTATCTGCCCCTTATACTGTTATAGTTCATATCAGGATAGTTAAGTGTCTCTGGCCAGCACAATGGTGCTATTCAAGTCACCAAAAAAGCAGAGGGTGTTCAGGACTTCACATGAAACAATGCCTCCAAACTGGAGCTTTTAGGATGTCTGGAGACCCCTGGCACCCACAGCCAAAAACAAAATCAAAGATATATGAAATCAGGCATCCGGACTTGATGCCCTAGAGAGCTCCCTTCAGCTCAAGTTGAACCTTTTGAAGGTTTTCATAGCCTTAAATGAAGCTGTTGCTAAGTAGGTGAGGCTGAGCGCTGCAGGTGCCCCTTGACATTTCAGGCTTTCTCTACAGTGACAGACGTTTTTTTAAGAAAACTCATATAGGATGGTCAGTTGTGCCTGGCAGAGCAGCACTGTTTTTTCAGTTACCATTTGCTAATATAAGCTGAGACCAAAAATGACACGTGTAGTTCTTCATTGAAGTCATCTGCTCTCTCTGCCAATTTCCATTTTTAAAAGGCCACCTTCATAACTCAGAGCAGCCTGCCCTCCTTGGTGTTGCCAAATTTCAAGAAGGCTTAGACTTTATCCTCTTTCAGACTAATAGATCCTCAATTTCAAAACACCACTCTGCACTCTGCAGGACACCAGGAAAAACTGCAGCAAGGGGACGGATGCTCCGAAGAAGGAGATTCGTGCTTTCCAGAAGCATAAATACTCAGGACACAGGCTACAACTTTCAGCTTTCCTCAGCTTATACCAAGATGTTTTATTACAAATTTATGATTATATAGCGAATACAAAGGGTAGCTGCTTGGCATGTTGGTTTTTTTCTTCCCCAGTTAACAGGAATCTGCCCACATCTTTTGTTCCTGGCTCTAATTTAAAGTTGTCTTTGCCAGTCAAATTTAGTACTTGCTCATTTCAAAAAACCCTGAAAGTAAGGCCAGGTGTGGGGAAACAGATTTGAGTTACATCTTTCAGCTTACTTCTGCATGATTCCTTTCAAGGATGTCAGGTAGTTATACTGTCTGACTTCCTTAGCATTTTTTTTAATTCTGAATAAAAGAAGGAAACCACCAATAGAGAAGGTTTTAATCTCAAATTGTTATTTCTTTTTGTTTCCTTTCTTCTTAAGTATTTCACAGCATGGGGTGTTGTTCATTTTAGAATAAAATTGCCCGGGTTCTAAATAATATGAGGACAAGTCTAGATTAAGAATTAATGCACGTCATCTCCTGTATGCTTGTTAACTGTGCCTGGGGACCCTGTGAACTGTGGACATAAGCAGAGAGGAGCTGCTCATCTCACATGCACACCTTGCTGCAGAGAACTCGGATCACAGGTGCACAGTATGGAAGCTCCTTTCCCTGCCATGCAGGCTCAGGTTTTACAATCTGCTCAGTAGAAATTTCCTTAGCCAAATGTTATATTCCTATTTTTGTATTAAAAGCCTCAGATGGATGAATATATTTGGGAATTTTGACCCATTGCTAACTAGCTATACTTTTTGTGGATGTAATTACTGTTCCACAGCTAAGCTATTCTTTTCTGGAACTTTGTTTTGCCCCTGTCACTTGACCACTCCACTTGAAACTCTTGTGTACTGGTGAATTCCCTGGTCTCCTTCAGGATTCTCATGATTCGGGATGCCTCTGTCAAAGATCTAGCTCTTTTACTTCAGTTCTGCATTTTGATTTTTCAGCTCCAGACACCTGGGAAGAGTCTGGCTCTCCCCAGAATGGAAATCTGCAGAGAATTTCCCTATCTGGAAGGAAGAGTCATTCCAAAGAAAGAGCAAAATTCAACCCCAGAGACAAAAGACCACAGCAGCATGGGAAGTTACATCAGAAAGTTAGGACCCACTGACTGGGCTAGGACATGGACAGATGTATTTCTGGGAGGCCATCCTCACAATTTTCTGTGTCCCAAGTATCTCAGGCTCTCCTTTGACAGCAGCAAAGCTCTGGACAAAGCCAACTTCAGGACTGCACCATTTCTGCTAGACCTCACTATCTGCTGCTAACTGCCATTGCCAAGGGATCACCCACCACCGTGCCCACCTTCTCAAGCACTAAGCTCAGTGCTAGGCCCTAACCCTGGCAGGTTACAAGAAAACCATATGGGGCTCCCAGCTGAGACACCCAGATTTCTGACCCATGGCCTGGTGAAACCATGCTCTTCAACACCTGTGAGAGCAGTTTGTCAGTGGCAGATGCCCCCTGTAGCCAGGAGAGCTTTCTCAGAAAGTGCTTGATTCCTTTGTAGAAAAACTCTAAGTTAAATTTAGATTGAAGCAGGAAAAAATGAGCATCCTCATTTTGGGCCAAAAGTATACATGCCTGGGAACAATATGGTGTCATGGAAGGTGCTAGGGAATGGAAGCTGGAGAGCAAGCTCCTACAGACATATTTTATTAAAGAACAAAGCACTAATACCATATTATCTCTTTTATTTCTTTTTTTTATTATTCCATTCATCACCAACTGATTCTTACAGCAAACTCAGGTATTTTTCACATACTTTGGCAGCGTATTTTGGTCCCAGCCCATCTCTATTGCACAAATAAGAGAATAACCCTTCAGTTTTCCACTTTACAGTCACTATAGGGTAAGAAGTCATTCAGTCTCTCTGTACAGCAAAGTTCTGATGAGATTTAATGGAATTGTAAGTTCTCTTTATGTTTATACTGGGAACCAATGGGAAGGATGTGAGTTAATTTGCTAAAGGACATTAATAATCCTTCCCCACAAAATGGAACCGGAATTTTTCATCCTTTTCTGGCAGAAGGCCGATGCTTAATTCAGTAAAAGTGAATAAATAATATGAGGAACATAATTTCTTTTAGACCTCTTGCAATGCTTAATGTATGTTATCTATCATGTATTTTAAAGCATCCTGGTTAATTTCCTGAGAACTGTATACATGTTGCAGATTCCTAAATTGGCAGGTGCTAATCACAAGGAGACTAGAGACAGTTCTTGCTCTACACTCAGAATATGTTTCCAACATGAGTATCACAGAGTTGAAATATTTGATCAGCCATGATCAGTATACCCAGAGTATTCATTCTTAGTAAGCATCTTTGTAAAGTGTCCCTCTCTTCCACCCATTACAAAAGATTCCCCCTCTTAAAGCTCAGAGCTTTGAAAGTTTGGGTGTTGCTAAAACAATTTAGGTAATAAAATTGAAATTGAAGCAGTTCCTCTCTCCTTCCAGTTAATTTCAAGTCACTAAGATGTGTGATGCGGCACAAAAAGCTACATAACTCTGCACTTTTCATGCGTGTTTTTTGGGTTAGAAACATGTTCTTAAGTAAAGGACCTGAACCATGCAAAGATATGAAGAGATACACTTTGCTCAATGGGTAAGGTTATATAAATGCATAAATCTGTGCCAGGTCATTGCTGATGGTGTTCTGTCAACCTGCATTCATAAACAAATTTACCCTTCTCATATAGAGGGCCTGGTTTGCTACCACTGCAATTTTTGAACTTTAGTGTGCACTGAAATTACAGCAGCGTAAAACCAGCAGAATAGAATGTTATCTCTGGTATGCTCTCATCTCCTTCCTATGAAAGTGTATTAATAAGCAATTTGTCTTATCCCACAAAGCATTCAGGGGAAAAGCATGACATTAGACCAAGAAGGATGATAAATTACCGAAAGACTTGCAAGCCATGTTTGTGAAGATAGAAAAAGATGGTGTTATTTAGTGTTATGTGCTAACCTTGTGACCTAAGTTTAGTATGCACACTTGGGACTCTCCATGGTGGGTATTTATCAGGTCACTGTCTATAATGGCTTTCTTTTGCATTAAATTGGTCCTCCACCCACATTCTGGCTTCCTCATATATTTCATTAGCACTTCATTTCTAATCATTTCAAGGAAATTAAGTGTAATGAGTGATGACTACTTGTTCAAAACTGCCTCACAGAGAGTGAAATTCAGCAGGAATTTTCTTGAAAGTTTCTAAGCCGTTCAGCATCAGTATTTCAGGGGTTTTTTTCTTCTGGGAGTATAGTGCTTGAGTGATAGGAGATCAAAAGGTCTATTTGCTGCATAGTACAAGTGGCAGTTTCTAAGTGAGGAGAGGTAGGAGGTGAAGATGGTGTTAATGAAGTATATCTGGTGGTAATGTGACCCAAGAGCACATGCCCTTGTCTGACATGACAGCTAAGGGAAATCTTCATCTCCATCATGCTGCTGAAAGAAAGAGTCACAAAGAGATGCAGGCTCTCCTGCCAGTCTCTTTGGTGAAAGCATAGAAACACACCACACCTTCCAGACCAAGGGGCATATCATGGTTGTTGCCACTCTGAGGAATCCTCTAGGCTCTTTGGGTCAATCTGGCTTTGACTGCACCAAAGACAAGGAGCATGATATGAGGTAATCCTAGTCTTAGTTCATACTCATTCCATGCTGGAAGGGATTGGGGCACAACACAGAGCAGAGTCCATGGAGGAGCTATGTATGGCAGTGTGGATTGTTGGTGTAAGAAGCTGGGACCACACTCCAAGGGAGGGAGCACAGTTTAACCAAGGTGCCTTGAATGGCAGTGGGAAAGCATGCAAGAGCGGAGTCCAGATTTCAACCCCTGGGCAGCATCTGAAGGGCAATCTGCCTGAAACAAGGTGGCTCCAATAGCAGTGGCAAGGAAAAGGGTTTGCAGCTCCAAAAGACCCAGTGAACTTCCTGGTGCTGCTGAGCTGGAAGAAGCCTTTTTATCCAAATCTAACATAGCCCACTAACAAAAAGTTTAAGTGTAGTGTAGCAATTGCCTATGTTGCTCACTTGCTGTTGCTTTTTGTGTGCTTATTCAAGGTTGCTAAGCCAGACCAGCTCCAGAGAGAGGAGATTTACAGAAAAGTGGGGACTTAATATCACATTAAGAAGTTATTTACCAGCACTGTACAATGCTGACTGAAATCTGGCATGAAGCAAAACTGACTACATCTCATTGCCTAAATGCTCAGACTAATAATGGCGCTTGTCTGCTGAGTACAATGCAAATTTGCAGTTCGGGGGGACAGCAGAGGCCTAAAGTACAGGATGTTCTGCAGTACTATCAAGCTATTTTCGAGGCTTTAGATTTGTAAAGCAGCTTACTGTAGCTGCTGAGGGGTAATAGTCCTATTAATCAAGCCTGAAAACTCTTCCTTTTTTGCTTAGTCTCAAAACTTTCTGAGAAGCATAAACAAAAATAGAAAGATACAGTGTCATATTTATTGTGAATACTGTTATTACTTCAATGATCATTACTATTATTATTTCCCTCTACCCAGGATCCAGACTGAAATTAAAGCATCATATTTGACTGTTATCACCCTCTTCAGTATTTTAGAGGTGCTCATTAATGCTGGTTTTGGAAGGATGCTTATTCCACAATAAAGCCAATTTCTAATTGACATCATGCTGCTATAATATTCCCTCTGGCCTTCTGCCCTCTGAGTTCCCAGTGTGCAGCAAATGATTTTGTGCTCCAGATTTTCTTCAGCTCCTGTCACATTTGTCATTCTCATTCTGGCTCTTCAATCAAATTTTATCACAGTGTAAAGATGAATTCTACCACACCACACTCTTCTTCCTTTTTCCCATAAAATAGCATATCTCCTAGCATGTATTACAAGACAAGCATCGACTTAAAAAAAAGCATCTTCGCTTTATAGTCTTTATTTTTTCAACTTTAGCTGATGCGTAATTCTTAAATCTGTCTCAAAATCGAACCATCAGCTATACTTTTTCATTATTGTGAGTGTTTGAATATGCCACCAACTATAGAACAGGGAGGCTAATCACTCATCTCTGTGGTCTTCAAGACACACATCCAGCAGGGCTGCCAAAATGGCAGTAAAAGAAAGCTTCAGAAACTTCAGAGAAATTCAGTCCATTTTTCAGCCCCAGCCCAGCTGTCTTTTCCCTGTTAGTTCTAACACCAAGTACACACATCAGGGAGAAATATTACAAACAAGGCCCAAAAGAGAGATCAGTTTCCATGTAATTATCCTTTTTCAGGCTAAGATAATGTCAAAATGTTTAGAAATTCCTCTGCGTTTCTTCATTAGAGACAACCAGGTAATGCTTTCTGAGCAGCTGTCCAAAATACTCTTTTCCTCTTTGTTTGAAAATATATTACATCTGTCTACAAAATAAATGCTGATTGATCTCTTTTAACTAATTTCATTAATAAAGAGACAAAACCAACAATAACAAAGAAATAGCACTAACAGTCCAAAAGTGAGGAGTCAGTTAATTGGGCTAAAGTATTTCACACTGCAGACTTCTGACTCATCTAGTTTCCCTTGGTGTTTTGAATTCAAACATATTTTCTTCTAACTTGCAAGCTTAAATGGTCACATACTGCCCAATGAAATACTGCTTAGAGAAGGAAATACTGAAAAGTACAGAGCACTTAGGTAAAAGCAGTGTTCCTTTCTTCAAGGCATTTCGGGCTCTTCATTCTCAAAGAATTTAAACAATTTCCTTGTACTCCTCATCTTTCAAATGTCATATCTATTAAATCAATGGCTGATCAGGATTAACCTCTGGCAGCCTCAAAATGCCTTTCATGAGTTAAATCCAGCAGAGCTATGGTTTCAGCGATTACACTATGTAAATCTGAATTTCTCACAGCCCCAGCTACATCCCTTCTTTTTCATCTCCTCCATCACCTCCTTTGCCTCATGAAAGAAGGGAAAGTGCAAACTCCTTCAGTGTTTTCAGTCTTAAAAGAAGAAGGTGAAATGGTGATTTTTCTTTTTTTTCTGCAATAAACATCTCAGAAAGAAATGTCATTTGCAACATTTTGGCTTAACTTGGCTTCAAGTTATGTCTGTTTTTGCTGCCAGAAAGATGCAGCCTGCATGGCCCAGGCCCCTGTGGACCTCAGCCATGTTCCTCCAGTGGCAGAAAACAGAAACCTGAGGTGCTTGACAAAAAAAATCACATTGAGTATTGTGGCAACTCAGGCAAGCACAAGCTGACCTCAAAGCAATCTGAAACAGCGTTTCATCCTGATATTCTGACCCTTTTTTATTTTCCAAAAAAAGTCAAATCTACATTTTCTTATGGAAAAGTATCAACTGAAAATATTATCAATGTTTACCAACAAAAGATGGGAAAAAAAAAAGATATTCTTGAAGTCCCAGTGGAGCAACATGGCTGTAATCATACACACTGCAAATGGTTAATGACTCCAGTGACTAATCAGTCCTCATTTCTTTTTCATTTTGTCAGCTTCAGACAAAGTAGGATTGGGCACGTATCATTCAAAGAAGGCTTTAAAGTACTTTGGAGGCTAACATAAAAGAACATTATTTCTCCTGAAGAAAGGGACCTTAATTTTTTAGAATGCAGTAGCTACATCAGTTTTAAATCAGAGAGCTTACAGGCCTTTAATTGAATATGATTCCATGTGAATGCATCTTCTGTGCTGAAGGACAGATGTTTTTTTTCTGTTAGGTAAAATTGTATGCTGTGTGAAACATCATGGGCATGATGAATCAGAGAGGGATTTGATTTTTCAATGGAAAATGTCATTAAAGAAATCATTGCCATTCTCTGTTAGACATTTAAATGTTTTATTTAAAAAAAAATGAAATTCAAAAATTTTCTGAGTCTTGCTTACATTTGAGTTCTTTTCCTTTGAAATGGCATCTTCAGATTAGAGAAGAAACCTGGCATACATAGATACTACAGAAGACAAGTGAGGAGAAACATTTTTTGTAATTATATTTTATTATTTTAAAGATTGAAAGGGACTTTAAAAAAAGGCATAAAATTAAATTAACAGAAATGGAAAAATGAGAAAAGTTCACTCCGTTGATGGATTTTTTGTTGTAAAACAGTGTTTTTCTTTTTTTATGTAATGCTTACAGTGTTTTGGAAATACCCATGTGTTTTCCTTTATTAAATATACTGTTTATGCAGCTGAAAAATAATTTAATATGTGGGAAAACTTTTAATATGAAGTGAAAAAAATATATTCCACTCACCACATGCATGCAGCAAAACTATAAGGGAAAGTGACACATCTCTTGCCTTGCTTTGCTCGATTATTTCTTTCCCCAGGTATGAAAGTAATTGTTAGCACAGCTCTGCTAATAAATTTATAACCTGTCCTCTGTCTCGTGTGATAAAAAAAAATAAAACAAAATTTGTTTCTGCTTCTATTGGAATGGCAAAACTGTCATTGACATTCATAGGTGTTGATAAGGCACTAAATAAAAAAATGAGCTACTTCTTGGGATTTCAAAGCACCAGATTTGCTGGCAAGGTGCATGCTTCTACGAAGGGTTGCTGTCTAAAGAGTATCTGCAGAGCAGTGAGAATAGAAACTAATTACATGCACACACAAGCCTCACAACACACCTCCTGCCTTGCCTTGCCGTCAGAGCCAGTAGCGCCATGAGTACATTTCCCTTTGTTCACCCCAAGCAGGGCAGCAAAAGGGTTCTTCTCCCTTTCCCTACAACCATCACCACAGCCTGGTCAAGCCCATGCCGGAAGGCTGGAGCCAGTATGTTCAGTGTGTAGGAGTATCTCCCTTTGAAAGGGTATCAAATGCTGATGTCCATCTGATCATCCACAGACAACTGCAAAGCTTTCTTGCAAGGTCATGGATATCTTACTTTATCTCATGTAGAAAAGCTCTCTGAGGTAAAGATAAATTGAAAGGAGAGAGGCAGAAAGAAGCAGTCCAGCAGCACCACAGAGATTTACAGGTAGTGTGTTGCAGCAGGTAAGGTTGTGATGGAGCCAGAGAGAAAACTGCACAGACGGGTTGAGCTTCTCCAGAGCATGAGTGAACTTAAGCCTCTTCAGTAAATGAAAGCACGGAAGAAGATGAAGCTGTTTTTGAAATCCCACTTGGGTATTACCTGTGCTACTGTGAATTAGGTACCTCTAACTCAGTGGAGGCTTGTTGTGGGAGGGAGGGAGCTTTGCTTTTGGGGTTTAGAACATTGTGGAGCTGGGTGTGTGAAGGTGGGTGTGCTGCCTCAGGGACAGGGCAGAGAAGAGACCTTGCTATCCCATGAAGTTTAATCCAGGCAGCTGTTTCCTTTGCAGCAGAAAGATCCCTGCAATACTTACTCCATCCTGCTGTGGGCAAGTGGGATTACGGCAGACCTCACTCATCACCAGTCCTACCACCATAGTCTCCACAAAAGATACTTTTTATTTTCATTTCCCTTTCACCTAACTCTTTCCAAGTGATCTCTGAGCCCCCAAAGTTCTTTCCCATCTCACCCTGTGGATATATCCTCTGCTGCAGTCATCTGACAACCAATTTCCCAAATGCTCCTTGGCATTCAGATGCACTCCCAGATGTAAACGTTGATAGCAATCAGCTTTAAATCCAGCCTTTGCCCTGGCAGATCATTAGACTGTGAATAAAACATGAAGATAGATACCTGGATTTCTGATCAGTGGTAGGTATGCTGATGACTTTCATGTGAGGCACAAATAGTAAGTGTGACAGGACTCATTATCTATAAATCACTGGTTGAATTGTGGTTAACTTTCCATGGTAACAAAGATAAAAAACATACTCTCCCTCATTAGCTGAGCACTGACAAAGCACTGCAGGGATCTTTCTGCTGCACAGGAAATAGCTGCCTGGATTAAACTTCAGGAGATCTCTCACAAAATCTTTTCATCTGAAGCAGCTCTCCACATGAAGTCACACATGGGATGGCAAGGTCTCTTCCCTGCCCTGTCCCTGAGGCAGCACACCCAGCTCCACAATGTTCTAAACCCCAAAAGCAAAGCTCCCTCCCTCCCACAACAAGCCTCCACTGAGTTAGAGGTACCTAATTCACAGTAGCGCAGGTAATATCCAAGTGGGATTTCAAATACAGCTTCATCTTCTTCCGTGCTCTGGAGAAGCTCAACCCGTCTGTGCAGTTTTCTCTCTGGCTCCATCACAACCTTACCTGCTGCAACACACTACCTGTAAATCTCTGTGGTGCTGCTGGACTGCTTCTTTCTGCCTCTCTCCTTTCAATTTACCTTTGGTGCCCAGCCCATGAAATACTGGACAAGACTGCTTGTGTGCTCAGTATGCCAGGACCTCAGCTTTTTATCAGTGTTGTGCGGTGTTTGCTTTACTGTTTATCTTAACATGTGACAGGGTAATAAAATCCATGGAGCAGGGATTGCACACTAGCAGAGTGCTTCCATGGCTCTGGGATGAAAGCAACGCTGGTCCTTAACTGAAACTCAGAGATGCTATTGCTGCACAAGGGTGTGTATGCCCATTTACATTCATGAATCAGACAACCTGCACACTTCTAAGTGAGTTTCTGCCAAAAAGTAAACTTTAGAGAACCGCGTATCAGAAAATCTATACAAAATCAAGGGCAGAGGCTATTTTTTGGAGTAACAGAACAGGATCTGAAGGACCAAAGTCCCCTGATATTATCATAATAAGTTTATGTTGCTGCTGCATCACAAATTTTTTACAGATCTTTTAATAGCCAATATTAGTTATTAAAATATTAGTAAGGCTATAACAATTGCTAGGAATATAGAGTGCAAAAAAACATTGTGGAAATTCAGTTAAATACAGCATCCTGTCATGGGGACCTAGAAGACTAAATGAACTAGTTTTTCTACTGCTGCTTCCTTGTGAGAAGCAGTAATTAGAGGGTAATTCAGAAAATGGGAGGTAAGTGCTTGTTGGCCTCTAGGTCTGGCAAGTCCCTTTTCCATTACAGAAAATCAAGAGCAAGAAAGCATTTACTAAGATCAGGTATAGGAAACAAGGAACAGGGAGGTGGAAGGAGACAAGTCTCTTCCTGTTGTAGCTGGCAGCAGCAAAGCCCGCTGCTACAGACTGGTAAGGCAACACTGACTTTCTCCAAATATTCGTTAGCATTTTAATAAGGTATTAATAAGCCTTCACAATAGAATCATAGAATGGTTAGGGTTGGAAAGGACCTTAAGATCATCTAGTTCCAACCCCCCTGCCATGGACAGGGACACCTCCCACTAAACCA
>JASSUY010029166.1:8096-19162 GCA_032466535.1 Forpus xanthops
TCTCAACCTGTGGGAGTTGCATTCTTTGGATTCTCCTTCCCATTTCCCCGGGACTGGGGAAGAAAGAGGGGGGAGTGCGCAGAACTGTTTGAGGGGCCTCAAATTATGACAACAGGATAAAAATAAAGGGAGAGTTTTTTTTTCTGTTTCACTTGACAAGTGAGATCTTCTCACAGTGATAAAAAAAAAATAAATACAATAAAAAAATAAAAAAAAAAAGCAAAAACAAAAAAAGGAGGAAGAGGACAATTAAAAGAAAAAAGAAAGAGGCTTCCTCCTAAATCCGTTGTTCTTACCCAGAACCGCTTTGTTCTGCAGGGTGCTGATGAACCACACTCCCACCAGGAACCACATCATGAACAACCAGCTGATGCACTGGTAAAGAAGATCGCTACTGGTGCTGCCAGGAAAAAGTGGCGGGCCGTAGTAGTAGGGGATTCTAGTCTGAAATGATCAGAGGCACCCACCTGTCTGCCAGACCCAGTCTCAAGGGAGGTGTGTTGCCTACCAGGGGATCAGATCAGGTATGTTGCAGAGAAGCTGCTTACTCTAGTCAATCCCACTGACAATTACCAGCTTCTAGAGATCCATGTGGGTGCTACTGATATAGATAGCAGTAGCCTGGAGAACATATAGGACTACAGAGCTCTGGGAGAGCTACTACATCAAAAGGAGTGTGACCAGCAGGTCGAGGGAGGTGATCCTGCCCCTCTGCTCTGCTCTCATGAGACCTCACTTGGAGTATTGAGTGCAGTTCTGCTGTCCTCAACATAAAAAGGACATGGAACTGTTGGAACAAGTCCAGAGGAGGGCCAAGAGATTGATCAAGGGACTGGAGCACCTCCTGTATGAAAATATGAGAAAGTTTGAGCTATTGAGCCTGGAGAAGAGAAGGCTGCATGGAGATCTCATAGCAGCCTTCCAGTATCTGAAAGGGGCTTATAAGGATGCTGGGATGGGACTCTTTCGTTAAGGACTGCAGTGCTAGGACAAGGGGCAACAGACTCAAACAGAAACAGGGGAAGTTTAGACTGGATCTGAGAAGAAAGTTCATTACTGTAAGGGTGGTGAGGCACTGGAATGTGTTGCCCAGGGAAGCTGTGAATGCTCCATCCCTGGCAATGCTCAAGGCCAGTCTGGACAGAGCCTTGGGTGACATGGTTTAGTGTGAGGTGTCCCTGCCTATGGCAGGGGGGTTGGAACTAGATAATGTTAAGGTCCTTTCCAGTCCTAACTATTCTATGATTCTGTGATTCTATATGTAATTTTAACATTATTAATGTGTGCCTTCTGAATAGAACAGTATCAGACAAAGAAATATATTTTAATATTTATTTTTTGTGTTTAATTATGTTTGGGATCTATTTTGCATTTGGAGCTTGCATTTTTCCCTGTAAGATATTTTCACATTTTCTCTTTATAACCGGGGCAAATGAAACGAAAGCTTAATTTCTCATCCTAACTTGCTTGTGCATGAACTTTAAAAAAAAACAAAACAAAACAATAGAGCTATTGGCAAAAAGACATACAATAATTTTCAGTGTTAATCATTACAAAGCTCAAAAATCACAAACGCACAGAAATGCAGATGTAATATGCCAGTTAAAACCTTTTACAGCAGATAAAGGCTCTTAGAAACAAAAGCTTGTACTCTCATTGCCTGTCCTCATCTTCTACAAATACAGATTGAATCAGTGAGAAAAATGAAACTTACCTTCTGTATTGTTATGATTCCCTCCTGAGTGTCTTTGTCAACAGAAATTTTAAATACTCCCAAACCATCACCATCCACAATCTTATACTCCATTTCAGCATTAGGTCCCACATCTGCATCTGCAGCTTTTATTCTGGCCACCACAGAAGCCACTGGCAAAGACTCTGGGACATTATACTGGTATGATCCTGTGTAATAAAAAAAAAAAAAAAAAAGAATAAATTTAGAGCCTTCTGTGACTGTAGGCTAAAAAAATAAAACAAACAAACAAACAAACAAAAAACAAACAAATAAACAAAAACACTGAAAAAACAGCCTTATTAATAGTTACATTATTTTAAAATACTTGAATATTTGAAGTACCAGAATATATTCTTCAGTTTAAAATAAAATTGTTCTTTTTTTTTTGCTAGGTTTTCTTTATGATGAACTCTAATTACTGAGGCCATAATTTCTTCCTATGATGAGAAAAGTACAAGGCAAAATGCAGAAACATAATTCAGAATTTCAGTGCAAATCATGAGGTAAATGCATGCTACAGAGTTCCAATGCAGAAAATGTTTTACTTTGTTTTCCATAAAAGGGGAAACAAAGCAAGTAAGTCAAATAATAGCAGTATAAACTCTTGTTATTTCATAGCTGTGCATCTTGATTAGGAAGTTTGCAATCTGAATATGACTAGAGATAGTTATATATTAATTTCTTTAACACTAAGTACATCATCTGCATTCTTGATAATTGCAAATAAAAAAATTTTATATATGTTATCAAAATGGCATCTGGGTGCAATCTGTAGCCAATAGCACCCTTACTATTCAAAAATAACTTCAGTTAGCCTACTATTTCAATCAGTTTTTGATTTGAAATAACAGGAAATCTGTTACATACAGGTCTATATTTTATATCAATGGAAGTGAGGCTGGAGAGGACATGAATATATTATTCACATTATTTTGATTCTACTGAGCAAGGACTTTTTTTCTATAAGAAGAAAGGATCCCAGACAAAATGTTCTTACTAAACTGAGCTCTTCAGGTTTAAACATGTGCTTGCTTCTTTGTTTAGGATGAGAATTACCCTGGCCAAAGAGAGGAAATGGAAGGAAGATAACTTTCTGGCTTTTCTGCAATTAAGATTTTGGGAAACACCCTATGCACAAGGTAAATCCTGCTAAAAATGCCGCAGGAACATGAAGAAGTAAGAGTCAAGTTAAGAACTATGCATTCTGAAATCTAAATGCTAAGAGCTAAACATCTATTAAAGTGTACCTTTTTCTGTCTTTATTTGTAGAGAGGAAGTAAAATACATTAATAAATGTAGCTGCTCTACATAATTTCATTTTAAGTTATCTGAAAGGCAATAGGTAAAGAATAAAGATTTTTCCAGGGTAGCGGTAGTAGTAATGATAATGATAATAATGATAATAATAACAGTAATAATAACATACCTTGCTCTCAGTGATTCACAAAGTATTTAACATGGAAGCTAAGCACTCTTTATTTAGAATTAGCATGATGTAAAGAAAGTAACAATATTAACAAATAATATTACAAGTAATATTTTTACAAAGTAACCTACGTCGTGGAAAGCGAGGTGGGTTGTCATTAACATCAGTCAGAGTGACAGTTACAGATGTAGTCCCTGATAATCCACCATTTTGCCCAACCATGTCCTTTGCTTGAATAACTAGTAGGTATTGGTCCTTGGCTTCTCTATCCATATTCGGAAGGGCAGTCTTGATAACACCTGCAGTAAGATATATCAGTGGTTGCAAAAGCAAATATGTTACTGTGAAAGTTGGGTTTGCCTTCAAAAGGTAGCTGCAGAGAAATGGCTGCAACAAAAGAAGAATGAATTTATTTCAACACTAATATTTCAGGTTTTGACTAGGAGCTGAACTTATTTTTAGTCACCAAAACACACCAAATTGTATTTAGTACTACTTTATTTGGGTAATGCCATGTTTGACTTTGCTTTCAAAATATCTTTTCCCTGAACTATGAAATTCATAATAATTTGGGTAACACTCCCTTCCCTGGAAGATGCCATCTTCTGTGATTGATTTCCCACTTTTTTAGAGTTAGGACAAAGAATATTCTGTTTTCATTTTTAAGATTGCAAGATCAAGATTTATTTCATAATGTCTTGAATAACCATTCACCATATTAACTCTTAATAATTTTGATATCATACCACACTTCACATATCTATATAATTATCTCACTTTACTGGGAGCATATATTTGCTCTAACAATATGCACTGCTAAAGCATTAGTATAATTAAGATTTTTTTATTATATATTAATTTAAATACTTCAATGTCTGAAATAGCTTTTGTTTTGTCCATTTGATGATCTGCAATTTGTAGTTAATTGATCTGAAATGAAAACAAGACAAAAGCTCCATGTTCTATCCTTTCAGTTTTGTTGATATATATCAGAATATAAATATGCTTTCTCAAACGTGATGACTTTATGAATATTTCATGCTCAGTACATAGTACAGCCACTAACTTTGATTTCCAGAGAGGCAACCGTTTACTCCACCAGCACTTAGTGTCAGCAGAAAGGAAATATAAACAAACTAAATAAAAGAGAGGTGCATTGGGACACATACCTCTTCATCTGATAGTTGTTGAATGTTTAGTTAGAATTTTATTTCTTTCTTCCCTTATGATTGCAGGACTTGCCATTAATCATCTCTGGGTTTAAAAGTTTTTTTCACAAACAGGCTGTTTGGCACTATTTCACCAATTTTGCAAGCAATGTAAAAATACAATTAATATGTAATTTTATAATTTTATTGTTTCTACACTGCTTTTTCTGGCCTGCTGGCTTTTCTATCATAGTTAAATTGCCAGGCAACATTAACTAATGATTTGGAAGTTAATCATCATGCACACAGGAAATTTGAGTATCACATCAAAATGAAAATGTATGCAAACATTGCAGTTTCAATCATTAAAGATTTTAACTTAGAAGAAACAATCCTATTGTTGAAGATCTGTTGCAATATGAAAATTATTATATTACTTATATTAGCAACTTCAGATGCTAAATAGCATTGTCTTTTTGTCATAGCATTGGGATTCTGGTCCGATTCACATCACAGGTTATGATAAATACTTTGTTTCTCTTTCGCTCAGCTTGTCTTTCTCTGAAATAAAAAAGAAATCTTCTCCCTGTTGGTGTAAGTGAAGGCTCAGGCACCAAACTCCATTGAGGAGAGTGAGAACCTACTTATCTATTCTGTGGGATGACAGAGTAGAATGGGTAATGGCTATTAAACTGGCAGAGTAGTAAAGCTTGTATTTTGTTGTGGCTTAAAATATTCCTAAATTTTCACCAAAATAGTAAAAAAATCTCCCACCAATAATTTGTTTTGAAAGTGGCATCAAAATATTATATCAGATAAGGATAGAAAGTTTCATACTTTCTTTTTCAAACTAATAAAAATATATTTGCCACAGCAAAGCTCCAGTTTAAAAAGTAAAATGAAGAGATAAATCTATACTTAAGGAAACATGACAATGTGGCATTTAGGTATTTCTAAAACAAACATCTTCAATAAAACTTGTTCATAGCATCTTGAAATTTTCATTGATCAGAAAGACAAGCAACAAGTGGCAGATCATGGAGCTAGTAGATTGACAAGATGATAAAAGTTCCCATTCCGGCAACGTCTGCGCATCACTCAGATGTTTTAGTTTCATAATCTATTATGGAAAATAACAGGTTAAAACAGCAACAAAAATATAAATGTATTTAATTATCCACAAGATCACATTAGTAAGTTTCTAGCAAGTTTTAATGCACTTCTTCCCAATTCCAGCCTCCCTCTTCCCCTGCTCCCCGCCCCCCTCCCCCCCATAGTACTGCAGACAGCTTATGGAAATTTACCTGTTTTTGGCTCCACAGAAAAATAAGGTTGTCCTTGCAATATGCTGTAAACCACTCGAGCACTATTGCCATAAGTAGGATCGTCTGCATCAGTGGCTGTCACTTGAACCACAGAGGTACCTGTAAAATGTTTAAGGGACTATTGTACATAAAAGATCCAAAAAACCCCACTATACTTCTTCAACATGCTGGGTCAATATAAATCTGAAGCAGTATGTGGTGATGTTTTCACCATTATTCATAATTTCTATGCTGATTCTGCTTAAAATAAGGGTCCTTTTTGTAAACCAGTAGTAACGGCTGTCATGGCATTCAGCCATCCTCAGTCTCTGGCTCACAGCAATAAAAGCATCTTACCAGTAGCTGCCCCTGTCTATCTCTGTCTTTAGTTAGTAGAGGGTATATGAACAGTATTTCTTAAATTATGGTGATGCCTGAAGTATGTTTAAGTATGAAATATAGTAATAGCTTCCTTTAGAAGAGAAGTCTGATTGCTAAAATTGAAATGAGTAGCTAAGAGATTCAAATATACATACATATATGCTTATATATTTTAAAAATTGTACATACATATATATCTATAAAATTAATTGTAACCTATACAATGCTTTATCCTTCTTTGAAAAGACATCTGAAGATCTTTTGTGTCAGCTCAGAGAAAAAGTCGTGAGAGCTGTCTCCAAATTCTTTTTAAACGTACCCATTTCTTCAGTAATCTGCAATACTTTAGTATCAATTGTGATAATAATCTGCTGCATAAGCATTTCTTGAGCGAGAAATATCTCTGTGTTGACAGGAGTAAGAAAGTGAATATCTAAATGGCTAGCAAGGATATATTTTGTGAGGAACTCATTCTATATCTAGATCCTATTCATTATACTTTCGTTGCTTTGTTTTTACAGCGGTTTCTATGGTGTATGCTGAAAACATGATAAAGCGCTTGGGAGCCATGGCCTTGGCCATGGTCATCAACCTCTGGCAGCCACAAAGTGCTATTTTTTTTCATAGGCAGATTGTCTGGAACGTTAAGACCTTCCATTCAACATCCCAGGGACCCACTTGGAGGTTAGGTTGCAAATTAATATTGTAACAATTTGGCAAAAGCCCAGAAAAGGTCTTCAGCAGAGGATCAGATCATTTCATAAACTGGATTTAGATACAAGTTTAGAGGAAAACATTTGTTAAATGCTCATTTAAATGTTACAGTGTTCATTTTCCAAATGAGCACATTTTGACATGCAAGAATGAGACCAGAGAATCTAGAAATCACTCTTTAAGAGCATACAGCAATAGCAGATGTCCAGGGTGAACATAACAGAAGTTGTATTCTGGTCAGTTTTATTTGGCCTTCAGGAAATGAGTGAGACAAAGTTCTGAAATTCTTTATGTCTGATCTATTATGTCCTCTGTCTATTTTCTTCAGCTTCACAATTCTCAGTTAAGTAGAGGATCACAAATGGGTCCTGGGACCAGGCTGAAGGTTTGGAGAGGACTGAGTGCAGCCCCAAATAAAATGGTCCAGATTACTAAGAATGGTATCTGCTTAAAGGAATTCTGACCAGAAATGATCATTCATAAGGTAACATTATTCACTTAAGCTATGCCCTAGCTGACTCACATTCCTGATCTCTCTTCCTGAAGTATCCATGACAAAGTGTAATGATTGCAATTCAATATTAATGCAATTTTTATCCCTTGTGGACTGTCTAATATTTTCGGACAGAGAAAAGGTTCCTCTCTACCTGAAATTTCACATGCAACTATTAAGTAGAAGGAAAGTTTAAAAAGAAAATTGGTAGTTAATCCATCAAGTCATTTATCAGTTATGGGACTTAAAATACATCAATTTTCTGCTCACCAGTAACTAAGAGCTTTGATTCAGTATGTCAAACTGATTTTATAGATCACTCTATAAAGTAATTTCATACAGGAATCTATTTTAAACTTGCCAGAGCCTCTCCAGGTTTTGAGTACAAGGGTATCATAATGATTATTTGACATCCTGTGTTCTTTGTGAAAGCCAGGCTTACCACATTTACAAAGTCCCTAAGCCCTGCCAATGAAGCTTACAATGTCTGCAAATATTGGCAAAAGTGCTTATAAACTTCACACACTGTTACATCTTTGCTCTGTGCTCTTGCTGCTGTCAAGGACTCCAGACCAATACAAGATCAAAGAAATTACAGACTCTGCAACCTCAACAGAGACATTTTGGAAATCCTGCAAGCTTAGAAGTGCTTGTTTGCTGTAAAAATCTATTGATGTCGCAAACAAACCCTCTACATTACGTGAAATGAATAAAGTCAGTATCTGAATCGAATTAGCTCTATCCTAAAGCACATAGATTTTTTTGAAAAGGTAGTAGTTTTTTTTAGGCAGAAATTCTAACACCAAATCTTTCTGCACTCATCCTGCTTGAGCATAATCAGCAACTGAAAGCAAGGATAACTTTCCTGTCCCTTTGTGCAAATCAACTTCTCTCAAATATCATGGGAGAAGAATCATTTAAAACACCTGCTATTGTCATGGTTTCTTTACCGGTTGCACAAAAATACTTTGGGCTTCCAGAAGTCATATACCTAGAGGGAGATTTTTGCACAATAAATTTTTAAAAAGAATATGCAAGATAACATAAGGTATGCTAACTGTGTGATAAGTCCTACATATGGGAAATCAGTTCCAAGGAAATATCATGCATGGAAAGATCAGTATGTGAAGATTTCCAGAGAATTTTCCAGAGAAAGCATATTTCTCTTGAAGAGCAGAAATTCCTTTAAGTTTATTGCAATTCAGAGATATCCTATTTTTTCTTGCAATGGATGATGTTAGATTCATCTGCTTATTTTCTTTTAAAAAAATGAAGCAACCAAACACATAAACACATAAGCTCTATAGATACTCATGGAGAGTCAAAAAAATCTGTAGATTAAGGAAAAATCGGTAATTGCATCATTGTTCCAACTACAAAGGAAGAATTTGAGTTCCTGCACTGAAATTGAGTCTTCCTACTATTCCTGAGCATTTTGTCCTACTTCATAACATAGGTGGTCAGCTGCCACACATATGTCCAAGATTAGGACTTTTGGGCAACATGGGACAGTTAACACATAGCACCACACCTTCACTCCATCCAACTAAATGAGTGTCCCGGTAAATCTTGTTTATGGCCATACTGTTCAAAACCCTAGACTGCAGGTGTAAATGGGACACTAACCTTACCCCAGACTTTCAGTAATGACTTGTTATAACCTGTAGCTTCACAGCTAAGACTTTAATTATTTCTTAGGTCGTATATCTGATATAGATTGAAAAAACAAATAGGGGCTATTTGCTGAAAACATGTCTTTCCCTCTCAGATAATAATTCATTTACAATTATTTTTCTCTAAAATTATGTCTTTATAAAAAACTTTAATATCAGTTCATTAAAAAGAATTCTACGTGTAACAACTGCATAAACTTTTTCAGCAATTGCAGCAAATACTGAGGAAAATCAGTGTTGCTTATCAAAGGATGTTCAGCATATTTCTTTACTGATACTAATAACACACTGAATTTTACATGGCTGACACAGATTTCTGGTTTTGGGGAGGAGGGGTTTAGTTGTTCTTTTTTTTCTTTGGTTTGGTTTGGTTTGTTCTTTCACTCCAGAATATTTTAGATTTTTAATCGAAACTTTAATAGATAGCACTGGATATCACAAAATAGCAGTAATCTGATAACTTGACCTTTTTAAGTTCTGATATGAGGGCAAATAGAAGGGAAGAATTTTTGCAGAGAGGACTGTGAATTTAGAACAGCATTTACACTTTAATTTACCCAAGTCTCAATTCAGCAATGTTTACAAGAAGTTGCAGAGACCATCCTTTTTTGTGTTAGGGTCAGATAAACTGGTTGCTAAGGTTTATTTAAATCTCTGAATTTGTTCTTTTAGAAACCTCTGCACAAGGCTTTTTCTAAAAATCTCGTTAGCCCCTTGTGTGATATTTTGAAACACTTTTAAAACTAGTTTGCCTGAGGAACGCTTATGTGACTCTGTTTTTAACTTTAATGAAATCATTTAAGGCAAAATTGCTTTCTAAAACTAGATAAATTTAACAATGCCTATTTTTGAAACTGAACAAACCCTTATCAAGTCAATTGTAGCCACGTTAAGAAATGAAAAATAGACCTTTAAAAGCAGTCAGTTATTAAAAGCATTGGCTGGTATCAATTAATGATGCATAATGTGCATAATACACAAGACAATTCCATGATAGCATCATATTTATGCATCACATCAGCTGCTGCTATAAATATGAAACATTTTTACTATCAAGTTATCCATAATACGTGCTGAATTCTTGCATAAAACAGCCCAGCCTGGGCCTGGTATTTCTATGCCTCTGCCATGGGCCCTCACCCAGACCTGATGCAGCAATGCCACCACAGCCTTTCCCCTCCATGAGGGTGAAGAAGAGACAGCACCTGGAGGCAGATCTTATGCTTTTCACCACCTCCCTGTCCTCCAACAGCCTCATTAGGTAATCTTCACTTGGCAACAAAGACCAAGACTGGTTGCAGCCCAGTGGAAAGGTCAGATAAGGTAAAGCAGAGGGGGCTTGTGTCTGGAGACACTCTCCTTTCATTCAGGCTCTCTAAACCCACTGTCTACTTGTACCAAAGATTTAAGCATGATAACAGGATTTACTCTCCCCCCTTCCCCAGTTTGATATAAAAATAAAATATTTCTATCCATCTTTATCAGAAATAATAAATGTGGCAAGAAAGATAATTGTTGCAAAGCAGTTGATACGTCTGAAGAGCAGAGAAGTTTAACAAAGCCAAAATTATGTTAGGTACTGGAATTTTTATCCCCCTTGGGTATAAGCTAAACACATCAGTATCTCACATCAGCTATTTTTGGCTCTATTTCTCAGAAACACTCTTAAAACTCTTTAAACTATAATTTTAAATCTTTCTGTTTGAAATATAACACTGCTAGGCTTTTTAAGATACACAGTTTAAAAAACAAACAAACAAACAAAAAAAAAAAAAAAAAACAAAAAACCTGCATGATTTTCAGATAAGCCATATCTTTGAAGTTTTTGCTATGCCTGAATTTACAAGCCATCAAGGTATTTACCCCCTTCAGGATAATCAATATAATTGGGCCTGACCCAAATATAATTTCAACCTGACCCAAAGTAATTTCAAATAACAGAAAAGATCGACTTCCATTAGCCTTATATAATGTCCTAAAATATTTGTCAAATATAACACAGACTCATTATACTCTCATAGCTACCCTTTAGGTTAAAGGTTATAGTTCTCCAAGATTTATAGTTAATTTATAGTTAATCCTGTGATCTCTTTCATTTTGTTTAATATCCAATTAAAAATCCTTGTCATGGATATTATTTTAAACAAAATAGGAGAGAGGTACTTGGTTTCTCCTTAATGTTGCATAAATGT
>JASSUY010029166.1:19178-41125 GCA_032466535.1 Forpus xanthops
AAAAATGGATTATATGTATAAACAGTGAATAGATGTAACTAGACAAGTAGCACACATGCATTTTGTGGTAACCCTTAATACAGTAACAATGCAGTACTTGGTAGTTGTGTGATACTAATCATGATGTTTCAAATGTACAGTTTCAGGAAATTCATGAAAATTAAACCACCCTAACTTGACACAAATCCAAGAGAGTACACAAGTCTCAGTTAATAATTTTGCATAGTATTGCACCAATGTTGAATGTACATTTGGTTATGTATGGTCCATATGGGAAAGAATTTCTTTCAGTCATTAATGTGGTAGAGATCCAACAAAATATGCAAAAGCAACTAATTTTGAAAAATAGTCCTTATGTTCTCCACCATACACTGTACACTCTCCACAGATTGATTTTCAATATATTTTTGGAACAAATGGAGTATGGGTGAGGGGTAGAGGCATGTACTACCTACTATCTCTGTAGTAGTTGCCACATGTCAATATGCCAGTACAGGACAAAGCAGAGGTAACTTATGCAAAAAGGAAATCTAGAGATATTGTTTCCAGGGCACAAGACAAAGGAGAAAAAGTCTAATCACTGTTGCATGTTTCAGCTCACTTAAATGATCTAATTCTAAAAATAAAATATTGATTAAAAAAAATATGTATTTTTACAGAACATATTTTTGAAGTACTGAATATCTAGGTTTTGCAGTCTTAGACTATCTGATTATCTCTGTTTTTCCAAAGTGCAGCAGTAAAAGAGATCTCATTGATGCATCATGACTTCATCTCCTCCCTGTCACTCCTCAAATGCTGTGGTGTCTATTTTTCATTCCAAAGTTATTATTACCAGTTTTGCCATCCGTATACTGTTTGAGTAACAATGAAGGAGTTCCAAATGAGAAACAGGGTCTATGGTCACTACTTCGGAAAATAAATAAAGAGAAAACTCATTAGCAATGTTTTACTTATCTCCTATTGGATCCTAAACTAAGTTTCAAATACAAAAGCAATGTTGACTAATGATTGCCTCAAGGCACTTAGGGAGGGAATATTATTTTTTTGACTCTCTAGATCTAATTTGGAGGCATTATTTAACATCCAAAGCCACATGAAGTAGTATTTAGGAAACTAGCAAAATATATATAGGCAGTCTTACTGTAAGAGTATCATATTGTGATATGGTTTAAAGGTAGCAAAGAAAAATTACGCTTTCAATAAATGTGTGACTCTCTTAACCTGTAGTGAGACTCCCATACACCAGTTTCCACTGAAGTAGATTAAGTTCTTCTACTTTTTTTATCTTCATGCTTGCAGTTATAATTTAAAGTTTACCAAAAGCTCTCCAGGCCAAACTCCTGTCTGCTCTGAGTCAGCACCTGACAACAGATGAACATTTGTTCTCTTTTCAATGAAGAGATAGTGGATTTGATGCTTAAACTCTTCCTTAATTCAAACTCATGAAAAAATAGCATTTCTTCTTATATGCCAGAGTCTGAAAGTCATTCTTCTCTGATTCCACTAGCAATTTGAAACTGTTTCATGCTGTACCCCAATCCTTGCTGCTTACAAGTACTTACTAGAAAGCTGAATTTCACTGAATTTCAGTATTAGAGAAGATATACAGGAAACTGTTACTGATATATGCAACTTGACAAAGAAATTATGCAGTAGTAGAAATTTGAGGTGTTAAGAACGGGCTTTATCTGAACAAAATTATTTATTATCACCTCTGAATACTGTAGGTTAGGTATGAAAGTTATTATTGTTAATAAGAATTATAAAAAAAAGCCTCTGGGCACTGGAAGGAGAAAAATACCATAAAATGCTTATCTGAATCCTTACATAGCTATTTGAGTTTTACAACATTTTGGAAAGGGTAAATACTTAATCTAGCATGTTATTTCCAGTTAAGCCTTGAAATATCCAACTCTTGCAGGTGCCTCATAGATAATTAATTAGATTAGTGCAATACAATGAAAATGAATTTTTTAAAAAGTCAACAGGAGCATTTCCCACAATGTCAACAGTGTATTTTTCACTTACCCACAGGAGACATCTCAGGAACTCCAGCAGTGTAAGGACCATCCAGAAATTTTGGCTCATTGTCATTGATGTCCTGAATCTTAATGACAAACTCAGATTCTGGCTCCACGGGTTTATTAGTCAGCCTATCTAGTGCTTGTGCTCGGAGAGTGTAGTAGGCCTGCTCTTCTCGATCCAGCCTCTTTGTAGCATGAATATCGCCCGTGTTCTCATCAATAATGAAAATGGAACTTGCCCCTTCGCCTGACAAGATGTATTTGATGGAACCATCTCCTTTGTCAACATCGGAGTGAAGCTGGTGAAAAATTGATGAGAGATGAGATTAACTTACAAGAGAGTCAGTGGCATGGAGATATGTAAAAATAATTCTTAAGTCAAGCAGCAATACATGAAATTTTATTGTTCTTGGAAAGATAGGCTGAATGTTTATCATGCACAGCATGTAAGGGACAACTTGAATTTCTAAGCTTGCGTTTTTGAACAAGATAATGTCATTCTTTGCTGCAATCTCATTTTGAAATGCATCTAATACTGTCTTATAGCCTTATCATACTAGAGTTTTACATAGCCACACACATACATATACAATTATCTACACACATAATTATAACTGTGATTTTATTCCTACTTGAATTTAACTATATTCTGGTTTCAGATTATTATTCTACTGAAGGGTGAGACTTAATACTAATATCACTATAAACTTAATGTCAGTGTATGTTTACTGCTGTGCATGTATGAGAAACCACATACCAAACATAAAAAGGACATGGAACTGTTGGAACAAGTCCAGAGGAGGGTCACGAGGATGATCAGGGAACTACAGGACCTCCTGTATGAAGACAGGCTGAGAAATTTGGGGCTGTTCAGCCGGGAGAAGAGAAGGCTGCGTGGAGATCTCATAGCAGCATTCCAATATCTGAAGGGGGCCTATGAGGATGCCTGGGAGGGACTCTTCATTAGGGACTGTAGTAAGAGGACAAGGGGCAACGGCTTAAACAGGGGAAGTTTAGGTTGGATATAAGAAGGAAATTCTTTAGTGTTAGGGTGGTGAGGCACTGGAAAGGATTGCCCAGGGAAGTTGTGAATGTTCCATCGCTGGCGGTGTTCAAGGCCAGGCTGGGCAGAGCCTTGGGTGACATGGTTTAGTGTGAGGTGCTCCTTCCCAGGGAAGGGTGGTTGGAGCTAGATGATGTTTAGGTCCTTTCCAACACTAACTATTCTATAATTCTATGATTTCCTCAGTGTTTGGTGTGTAGAGCAATAAAATATGCCAAATGAATTAAAGTGGATTGGTTGACAGATTGCTTGTTACTATCTGATGGGCCAGTAAGTTCACTTCCGTATCTCATTTTCCATTACCTAATTTTACAAAAATTCAGAGATTAAGAAAGACCAAGAAGTGTCCTGGCATCACCTGAAATACACAGCATCTGAAGTCAGGTGTAGTTTCCCTGAGAGTTCTGTAGCAGGTGCAGAACAAATGCAACTCAGTAGGTCAAAATGCATTTTGCATTGGAATTGCAGGACAGGCTTGCAGAAATAAAATTTCTTCCTCATCACATAACTTATTTAAAGTTACAGAGCAAGATTCCACAGGCTTTGTAGCTCTTTAATATCTACTGAGTCTCACCTTCCTGCTACAGAACGCAGACTCCAGCAGTTCTCATGTACTATTCAAACTCCTATCAACAAAACAACTGATGTGGATATCATAATGTGATATTGCATGTGGAAGTAATACACACATGTAAATATTTAATATGGTACAAGTGAAAAGAACGTCAGTAAATTCCAAAGTACATGCTCGCTATTTAAAAAGTGGATTACTACTTGTAAATATTTACTTGCAATGTTAAAGACGTTTAGCAGGAGGTGTCCCTGCCCATGGCAAGGGGGTTGGACCAAGATGATCTTAAGGTCCTTTCGAACTCTTTCTATGATTCTTTATGTCTTACTTATTTTGGACCTATGCTAAGTCAATGTCATGTTGAGTTTGGAAGAAACACTACTGTCATCATCATCATCAAAAATCATAGAATCATAGAATAGTTAGGGTTGGAAGAGATCTTAAAATCATAGAGTTCCAATCCCCCTGCCATGGGAAGGGACACCTCACATTAAACCATGCCACCCAAGGCTATGCCCAGCCTGGCCTTAAACACCACCAGCAATGGAGCATTCACAACTTCCTGGGGAAACCCATTCCAGTGCCTCACCACCCTTACACGAAAGAATTTCCTTCTTATATTCAACCTAAACTTCCCCTGTTTAAGCTTGAACCCCTTACCCCTTGTCCTCTCACTACATTCCCTAATGAAGAGTCCCTCCCCATCATCCCTATAGGTCCCCTTCAAATACTGGAAGGCTGCTATGAGATCTCCATGCAGCCTTCTCTTCTCCGGGCTCAACAGCTCCAACTTTCTCCTCCTATCTTCATACGGGAGGTGCTGCAGTCCCCTCATCATCCTCATTGCCCTCCTCTGGACTTGTTCAAACAGTTCCATGTCCTTTTTATGTTGAGGACATCAGAACTGGACACAGTACTTCAAGTGAGGTCGCACAAGAGCAGAGTAGAGGGGCAGGATCACCTCGTTTGAGTTCCTTCACTAACACTTTGTTTTTCTCTCAGCTGGGAGTATCACTGTGATAGTAATAGCTTCCAGAATGCATGCAGAAAATTGCTATCTCAGGCATAACTTAGCACAGCTGCAAAAGCTTTTCTTATTTCAGCAGGGGAGTATTCATGACCAGTTTTGAATTTTTCAGCTGGATAAAAGGATGCTTATTTTTTTCACATTATTTCCCTATACTGTTTGGATATCTCATATTTACGCAATTAGAGTACACTCCCTCTCTTTTTTAAGACAGAAATGGAATCTGAGGTCTGTACTGGTTCAAAAAATACAGCTAGGGTGTCTAAATCAGATTAACTATGTGATTTCAAAATATGGCTTATCCTCATTCTGATGTTACCTAACTCCTGAGATATCTAAATAAGGCTAAGATTTCTTCCATGGAGTTCCCTAAACATTTAAAGTCCTACTCAGTATAGTCAAGAATAGTCAATGCTGACATTCTGAGAAGATCAAGGTAAAAGTATCTCACATCCAGGCTCTTTCAAGATCAGCAGCACTGCCTACTCCTCAGCCCTACTGGCTCAGGTTTATTCAATAAACCGTAACTCTGTTCATCTCTCAAATTTGACAGTAGGAGCTCTTTCTGCTTTTTCAGACTTGACAGAGTACTCACCTTCCCTACAAAGGAGCAGTGGTCTGTGGAATTAAGATTTGTCTGCCTTGTATTTGATTTTGGCTTACTTTTTTTCCTCTTTTCTTTTTCTTATACCTATTTCAAGGTGCATAAGTCTCCTCTGAGATACAGGTATTGTATGGGTTGCCCTACATGGCCAGAATCCTGCAATCTAGCCTGAAATGCTGAGCATCACATTACCCAGGAACTGTAGTTAAGGTACACAATGATGCAATGCTTTTGTCTTCTTGAAGTGATGTAGTTTTCTCTATATCTCATATTCTAGCAGAGTACTGGTCTTTCTGTGATGACTGAGACTCTCCCACCCTCCCTATAAAAGTTATCCCTTTTTTTGTGGCATAGGTAAGGATGTGCTGGATGAGATAAAAGCAGATGAAACCAGCATACTCATTTTAACAGGAACAGCAGTTTTCTGAAGGTTAGAGATATGCAAGTAGATCTCTTCAGGCATAGGAGGGAAGGGATCTCAACTTGATGAGAACAAAGCTCTGTCTAAAGGTGGTGAAGCCAAGCCCATCAGCACACTAGAGTGTAGCACTCACACCAGGGTCTCATGCTGCGGGGTTGCAGAGCCTCTCTTTCACCTTATATGTAGATCCAGCCCTATCTTGAATAACTTTATGGCAGTGTTTTGAAGCAAAAGAGACCTTCAGGGGAGAGGAAAGAAGTGTAAATCTTCAAACTTGCTCTGAGTAAAGCCTTCACATCCAAGAGAAAGAAGAAATTCTGTAGCTTCAGCATTTTCTACTAGCTAACTCTCTTGCTGATTAACACATAGTTTTTTAAGGACTCCCACTCTGAGGTCCATAAATCTCCTCATGGATTATGCTACAGTGGCTGGTGACCTGAAGTGAAATGCTGAACGAAAGCCTCTTTTTGGAATCATGCCTTGGTAGAAAATTGCTACTGTATGGATTAAGAAAGTGATTAGCAGTGACCTTTGTTACTCCAAGGTTGAGGCTATGGGAGAGTAAACCTCTTTGTATCTTTTATTAAAACTTCATACTACTAAGCCTTTAAAAAGCAATTTTGGCTTTGATCAAGTTAGTAAAGCACAACTCTCTACTCAACCTAGGAAGGTGATATAGCTCAAGATTTAGTTTATCTAACTTTGGCACTACAGTACAATCAATTCTGTGTAAAGCACTCTAAAGATTTTTTTTCCAGCATTTTTATGTGCATTTTAGTGTCAATCTGAGTTATCTTGAAAGTACAATACAAGAGAACAATGCAGAAGTAAACTAGTCTGGCAGTATACAAATGTATGTTTGGTACATTTTTCAAATCACCTTTGTCCTGGTTCCACCCAACATAACCCTTCCCAACAGCAATCTTCGAAGTCATTAATGCAGAAGTATCAGTGATTTGCAACTAAGAACAAAATTTTTGAATGCAGCAGTCCCGTATCATGTTTACACCTCTGCTACTACCAAACATGACTTCAAACTACCTGTACTTCCAGCTATTAAGTTTATCATCCTAGGGAGAAGTAATACATTTCTTGAAATGTTGGTTGCAGAAAACACTTCAAATGTTCTTTTTTATTATTATTGATGGTTTGTTGATTTGTTGTTTCTTTTTGGGTTTTTTTTGTTCTTTTTGCTTTTTTTTCTTTTTGAGGTTCTTTTCTATAGAAGCATATTTCTGAAAAATACCTGGAATTTTTTTTTTTTTTTTTTTTGTGTGTGTGATTAATTTTGCAAAAATTACATAGAATTATATATTTGGTCCTCAGGAGTTTACAGGAAGGCTCCAAAAGGAATCTTTGGCAGTGTCATCTACTAGGTTATGTATCACCCCTCCTACTTTCTACAGACATTCAAGTAGGAGGCAGAAAACTACAGCTCAGTCTGTAGCTGCACATAGGAGTTGTGACTTTCAAAGTAAAGAGGATCAAGACAGAGGCAGTTTCAAATCCTTGTTTCAAAAGACATAGAGGATTCAAGGATTCAATGGGTAGATCTCATGTGATTCCAGTCTACAATATCCCAGAAAATATGTCTTTTAGAAGAAGTTTGTAATAAAAATTATAAACCAAATCCTTCCCTCTAAAAATCCCAAATGCTTCTCAGTTTTATAAAGTGCTTGTTTAGATAGTGTGAGAGAAGAAAACAGTCAGTTTCACTCAGTAGCAAACGCACTAAGTCCTTTAATGAATTGAATGCTGCCCTCACTTATATTTTCCGGCCTTGCAGCAATGTAACCCAGTATAGGGTCTGGCTAATGCATTTACATTTATGTGGACACTTACGATGATGGTTATTGCCTTTTTCTCAAGATCACTGATAATCAGTAGTTTTTAGATTTTGCCTATTTGTAGATACAGACCTATGCAACCAAAAATGGTGCCATTTTGCATAACTTACCATTAAAGTATGTTAATGCACTGTCTTCAATAGTGAAGTACATTTGTTTTAACAAGAAATAGAGATACTCCAATATATCTAGTCACTGCCAAACTGTTTCAGCTCTTCATGAGAAGTTTTTCAATTCAGACTCCTTTAAAAAAGATGCAGTGTCCATATGCCCCTCTTCCCAATTTTCTTCTTCCCCAAAGAGCTATCTTTGCAGTTTTTCCTACCTCTGGCAGCATGGTTAATATATCATTGTGGAGTTTATAGATTCTGGGTGAAGAGGAAAAGCGTAGGGAGAATATGAAGAGTTGCTGGGTTTTCAGCACCAGCAGGATCACAGAGGTAATGCTGACAAAGAGAGCAAATATGAGACACTTCAATACAACCCAGCTCCATAGCTCCCTCAGACCACAAGAAATGATAAAATCGTAGAATATTAAGGGTTGGAAACGACCTTAAGATAATCTACCTCCAACCCCCCTGCCATGGGAAGGAACACCTCACAATAAACCATGTCACCCAAGGCTCTGTCCAGACTGGCCTTAAACACTGCCAGTGATGGAGCATTCACAGCTTCCCTGGGCAACCCATTCTAGTGCCTCACCACCCTAACACGAAAGAATTTCTTCCTCATATTCAATTTAAACTTCCCCTATTTAAGTCTGAATCCCTTACCCCTTGTCCTACCACTACAGTCCCTAATGAAGAGTCCCTCCTCAGCATCCCTATAGGTCCCCTTCAGATACTGGAAGGCTGCTATGAGTTCTCCATGCAGCCTTCTCTTCTCCAGGCTCAACAGCCACAACTTTCTCAGCCTGTCTTAACACAGGAGGTGCTCCAGTCCCGTGATCATCCTCGTGGCCTCCTCTGGACTTGTTTCAACAGTTCCATGTCCTTTTTATGTTGAAGACACCGGAACTGCACACAATACTCCAAGTGATGTCTCACAAGAGCGGCTTAGAAGGGCAGAATCACCTCCCTAGACCTGCTGGTCATACTCCCTTTGATGCTGCCCAGTATATGGTTGGCTTTCTGGGCTGCGAGCACACACTGCTGGCTCATGTTCATTTTCTCGTCAACCGACAAAACCCCCAAGTGCTTCTACTGAGGGCTGCTCTGAACCTCTTCTCTGCCTAACCTATAGCTGTGCCTGGGATTGCTCTGACCCAGGTGCACTTATTTTGCACAACACCTGAAAACTTTTCTCAAGGAGGAGTTACCTTGCCCGCACCCTTTCCTTTCCTGCTGTGAAAACAACTGGAATCGGAGAAGAGGAATGAAAAATGCCTCCTCCTCATGCTTGTTCAGGCATCCGTACTTCTTGGTGATACAGAACTGACGTAACTGCAGCTTTATTCCTTCCTTTGCACTAAAAGCACAGAAGGACTAGGAAACAAGAAAGGACAAATGGAGGAAAGAACACCAAGCCAGGAGAAATTGTCTTGTCCATTTATAACCATAATTTACTATCACAGAACAACTTAGAATTGATTGTGGGATGAAGACACTCTTGTCTTCATATACAGCGTGCATTCCCCTGCCTGCTTTCTGGGAAGACTTAAAAAGGGAACTTGTCAGGTGTATACAGATTTAATATTTAATAATAGAAGATGAAAGAAAACAGACGATTTGAAAAAAATACCTACTTTAGCTATTTCTATTAAAGCTTGCTCATCACAACAGTCAGATTCTTAAAACTTCAGTTTGTGGATTCAGCATTTACTGTGGTTGCAACTAGAATGTTTTGAATTCCCTTTTCCCTTCATATTATGCTGCGAGTAGGTGTTTTAGATCATGATTTTTCATAAATCACTAGATATTTGTATTTTTTTCTTTTGAAAAGATATGAATATGTTTGTTAACTATCAGGATAACTAAGTGTTTAATGTTGCTGATTTGGAACAATTTTAATCAAATAATATTTAATATTTAAAATTTGTCATAGACAATGGAGTTAAAATTTAAATAAAAACCACATTTCTGTCATGTTTTATTTAAGGGCCTCATGAACAATTAGTTACTAATGCAGTTGTTTTCAGAGGGAGCTATGAAATTCTCACTCTTATAAACTGTAACAATATTTCAATATCAATAGCTTGAGACATCTTTTTAACTTCTTTTTTCAGTATTATTAGAGAAGTCATGTGGGAAAGATTTCCCAACATTTTATTGATGTCAGGAGAGGCTTGTGATTCATAAAATTAACTTCACACCCAGGCTCTAGTGAAAGTGTTATTCAGCAGGAAATTATTTTCTTATAAAAGTCTTTTTTTTTTTTTTTCCAAGAAACATTAAGAAAGTGATAAAGGAGTTCCTGGAGGGCTTTTGTTTGCTTTTGGTTTTATTAATTTATGGTAAACCATAGTATAATCCCGGCTCAGAAATATACTTGTCTCTGTTCTGTTCTTTCAGTATAACAGATAATACTGAGGACAAGAGATCAAGTCAATATAAATTACTACAGACAAACCCCTAATATTTCTAATTAGAGTTTAAAAAGAAGGAATATGTTTGTAATGCTGCCAGAGTTTCCTTGTCTCAGCAGTGTTGTCAGTATAGCAGGGAACCAGCACAGACAAAAACTATGTTACAGTGGCACAATTTGCCACTTTGACATACTAGCAATTTCATGTGTTGCTTTATTGCCTCCACACTTTCTCCTTGCCAGGCAAGTGCAGAGACAGCCATGTGGGAATACAAGGTCCCATGCTGTAGACCACAGTATAACAGTATTATATTTATTTAACACAAGCAGCTGATGACAGGCTTGCCCAAAACCCAGTCAGCCTAGACAAGATTGCTGTAGTCTTGATCTGAAACTGCCAAGATTCTGTCTAGAGTGCTCAGAGCTGACCAAAGAGCTAAGAGTTCCTGAGACAACTGAGGTCCAAGACATTCCTGAGATGTCTTCACATTCAACTCTGTCCTTTCAGGCTGCCTGAACTCAGACTGTCTCCAACTCCTCTTTTTTCTTTCTGTGGGTAATTTGTAGTACTCTAACAAATGACTGGAAGTCAATATATCTATCCAGGATCATCATAAAGGCACTGAGGTAATGAAAGATTACCTGTCACATGAGCACATTTCACATTCAAGGTGAAATAAGGCCACATCCCTTTGGGAGTACCAGCTGTGTCATCCCACAGCTTGTTCTTAATAACCCTTCTGCTGATAAACTGTATGCCATTTGGTATAATTTGACCATCAAGATCTTAATATTTAACATGTATCTAAAGCCAATGGGATCAAAGCTCCATCTACAATCAGGCTATTTATACATGTGCATGATTAAGAAAGCAGAGGATAAGAGAGAAAATAAGATGGATAAAGAGGGAAGGAGGAAACACAGGAGATAGTGCCAGAGGAAAACCAATGAAGACAGGCCAAAGGAGAAATGACAAGTTAAATGGGAAGAAACAGCAAGGAAAAATGAAAAGTACGAATGAAAGAAAATGTTGAAGTGGTAAGTGGAACTGATCATCAGTGACTAATCAGTGTTGGGCAAGAACAGTGTTTGGGAGTAAAGCTGTACAACTTTGCAAGTATCTTCCTTTCATGCTCTGGTTAGTGTAATGGTAATTAAAAACACTGATAACCTGAATCTGGTCAGGTGTAATTTTACTAACAGTGTATATTAGTACTATTCCAAGTTCACACAAAAAAAGCCTACCTCTGGGGGAGAAAAGAAAGGATTTAAAAAAAAAAAAAAGCGCAAATCAAATTGCCATTCATTTTAAAGTGCTGGAATGGAGGGACAAACATAAAACATGACCAATAGGCAAGGCGAATTATGTAAATGTCAGCTTCTTCTGAATGAACTAAGCATAATTTTAAAACAAAACATTTTCATTTTCATGTACATTTCTCATTTTAAAGTAGATTCTTTATTTTCTTCCTGTCTCAGACTGTATCTTTCTGTGCCAAAAAAATTAAAATAGTAAGAATTTTTATTAACTTACTCAGATATATTCTTTTCCATGATCAAACTTCAAATAGCTGGTTAGGCTTTACTAGCCTCTCTTTGCTCTGTGTTGTTTCCCCAATAAAATGTTAATGGAAGAGTTCAGTGAAAAAATATATATATACGTCTTATACTCTCAGGTGACAGATCAGTGCTCCAGGATGGTAATAACTTCATCACCTCAGCCAGATAAAATGAAGTGAATATTTAATTTTGCCAGCCTCTTGAAAAAGGGGGGTTAAGTGGGAAAGAGAACCGTGAAACTACCTTAGTTCCTTGATGGTTATTGTTCAAACAAAATTCAAAATAGATATATCAGATCTCTAAAAACTTACACTTCACAACATTCCAGTGAGTATATAAGTAAGCCCTCAAGGCTTCCAAGCAGAAGACAAAGTTCAGATGAAAGGTTCCTCTAGGAATAAGAGATACTGTCATCTAAAGTCTAGCAAGCTGAATAATTAAGAGGAAATACTGAAAATTGAATATGATTAGAATAACCATGTTACATGCTTATAATATTTTTTCTCTTAATAACACTCAGTTGTGTCTATAGTGTTCTCACTCTCATTGTATACTTATACAATTTAACTCCTTATGTAATGACATAGTGATTATGATTATATGTTTACAATGTATGCGTACATGAAAGTGTATATATGTTTACATACACGTGCACATGCATGCACACACACATGCTTTTCCTTATCTCTCCTTTTCTTTTCCAGTCTCTGCAGATGCTGTACTCAAAAATCTGTGCTTTCTTCCCCCACTTATAATAAGAACATGAAATGCCCTGTGGCGACAGGGAATTGTGCAGCCAGCCCATTAAGATTAGTGCAGCTACAGGAGGAACTCAGAAGCAACTGCTGCTGTAGATGGAGCTGAGTGGGCATATGCAGCCATCTGAGTATTCTTGAGAAGTTCTAATGCACCATCATCATGACATGTCACTTTCCAAAATGACTGTCATTCACACTCTTAAAAAGACAGTTTGGCAGCTTTGGGAGGTAAAAGCCATCTGTATGCTGCGCATCATCATGTGCTAATTGCATAATATTTACTGGGGGTGGGGGTATAGCAATACTGTATTGTAGCACCACCAAGAGCCTGCAGGCAACATAACACGTTCAGAGTAGGAGTGTTAAAAAAGAGATCTGTTTTCCCCTCACACACTCTTCAAGCTTTTCAGAAATTATCTTGCTTAAATTTAGAATGCAGACACAAACTACAGTGTTTGCAAACAATATAACATTAGAATCCTTACAGACCTGTTCAACATTCAGCTTTGGGGTTTTTTGTTTTTTCCCAACCACTCTCAGTCTATCAGTACTTATTCCTTGGAGTACTCATTGTGAGTATTTCAGTAACAAAACTGCATCACTGGCAAACTAAGTGGATTTGCTATCTGACTTAGCATATAAAAACTGCTTCTGTTTTTACCCAAATAGATATATTTTTTGATTAAAAAAATATTAAATGCTCATTTATAAAAATGCCTAAAGCAATTTAATCATGTGAAAATACCACCAGACTGAATTTCTAGTTACAGATTCCTGAATGATGATTCCTACCAGCTGCGTTTGGGTATGTACATTTTCTTATTCCCCAGGAAAGAGACCAAGTTCTCTTCCACATATACCAACAGTATTTTCATATGATCCATATTTATTCATAATGTACCATACTACCATTATAGACTAAAACAATATCCAGTGGTTTGATTCATTTTGGTCCAGTGATTTGATTTATTTTGTTGCCAAGCATCACTGAAGCTGTAAGACAAAATTCTCTTAGAGTCACTACTGTCTATTTCAGCAGTGTAATAAAATTTTGTGAGGATACTTGCTGCCTACATTGTCCGCATGTAGCTTCTATGAAAGTGATCACGCTTAAAAAATGTAGCATGGCAAATATATAAGACCCTAGTAAAATTCATAGAAGAATATCTCTGGGCTGGCAAATGTACATGGCTTGAAAAGTTTATGCATGTGTAGCAGCTTACTATAACATAACCTTCGAGAAATGTCACACATTCTTCTTCTCAAATTACTTCTGCACTACACATGAAATAATCACCTCTTGCACAATATTGATATACGTACAGTACTGTTCCTTGAGTACACAATTCTCTTGAATGAAATACATATATGCATATATGTATAAAATATATTTTTATAAGGATAAGAATATTTTCTGTCCTTTTACCACTGTACATCCTTAATTAATTATTTATGATTTAAAAGGGGGTCTTATTTATTTATTTATATGACTAGAGAATGCATGAATGCACTTTGTCCTGTGGCACAGTAAAGAGGGGAGATGAAACAGGAAAGGCAATAGCAGAATTGGCATATCTGCAATAAAGCAAAATTAATGCTTTTACTTTTTCCCTGTCCTTGAAAATAGAAAAAAGAAAATTCCAACTGAAAAGTTTCTTCACCCATATTACTTTTTGCACTTAGCTGTGGTAACTCAGACCTAGGATTTCAGCCATGAAAAATGAGAATATATTAGAGACTCTAGTTTTTGATAGCTAACTCTGTTAATATAAAGAATTATCTGTAATAGCACTGAGCAGGAAAAAAAATTATATACACTTCTTGTTTGAGTACTGTACCAATATCAAATTTACAAAAAAAAATTCATTTCATATGAAAGTCTTTTCTGAGAAAAGAGATGTACTTATGCTGAATGTCTTTATTCTAGAGTGAAAATTATACCTCCCATATTGTCTCCTTTTTGCCAGACTACTGATCTATAGTTTAGAGTGATTATCCTGTTTCTGCTTCAACTATCCAAAACAGCTTGCAGCGTTGTTTGGTTGATAATGATTTTTCTCGTAGAAAACTGCTTCCAAAGAACATTAGTACCAAGAAATAGATACCCAGAGGGTGCAGAGCTTTTTTTTCTGTTGTTTGGATTTGATTTTACGTTGCATCAATTCCTGAGATTTCATTTGCTCTTGAAAGTTTAATGCTACTAAAAATCCACTTATAATCTTACGTTGCATGTTTGTGCAAAGTGCTGAAACCCTGACAGACTAGAAGACAATACTAAAATATGTAATCGTAAAGCAGTTGAAGTAATTACTGTGAGTAATTGTGCCTGTAGAAGCTTACAATGCACTGGACTACAGAAGACAATGTGAATTGATAATTTTAATGATGAAGGCTTTGCAATAGAGGAAAAATGCAATTTACTGGGTCCACAGCCAAACGAACTTGTAGTTCCCTGAAAACAGTCAAGGACTTGCTAAATAATGTTTATGAAACTGCTAAAGGAAAGCAGAATTAGCATCTCCATATTTAATGTACATAAATGATAAAATCTATGACACGGCATCAGTGTTTGTTACAGTGGTTTGCTTCTTAAAATTTAAATTCTTACTCCTTTTTTTTTTTTTATAAAGTTTTATATGTTTGCATAAATTCAATACTTAGTGATGACATTCCTGAAAGATTTATAGTCACCTTCAGATTGAAACTCTTCATAAGATAATATTGGTTGTATATTACGTTTCACATCACCCAGACATTTCTCAAAGCATTTCCACAAATCTAATCCCAAAAGTATTCCCACTAAAATCAGTGGGACTACTCCTAGATTTAAAGTGCAAAATTAAGAGTTTGACACAATGCCTGTATCACACACAATTAATGGGAAGGCCTGTTGAGAGAAGAGTCGTACCTGGTCAGAGCTGACAGTGAGTCAAGGAAATAGAGAAAGAACAGAGGATTTTGAATGCAAAATTGTACTGTAACATTTTAATATGAATAAATTGTTTCATATGGAAAGGGCAGCAATGAAAATCTGTAGCAAAGCATTACAGCTTCATAGCTAGAACAACACCACATGAAAAAGCTATGCATGACCAAATAAAGTGCAGTACAAGACATCTTCCTGTAGACACTTGTCTTGTGTCTACAGGACTTAAAATGAGTTCACTTATGAAAAGCAGAAGAATCCCTTGGTTAATTTATTAACTTAAACCACAAGTTACTGTGGTCAGTGTGTGTTTACATTTCATTTAGAATCTCTTTTTCAGTCTGGCTTGGTAAAATACTTCTGTAGTGTTTTCTATTAGCTAGTGTTACCAGTTCAGTAAAGGTAAAACATTGAATGACAAACAAATTAGACTAGAATTCCCTGCCCCCTACTCTTATATATTTCAATGATGATGGTTTATCACAGTGATTTTTAACCCAAAGTATTTCTAAAATACATATCCAGCCATCTGTATATACTGTTGAGTTAATTAATAGACTATTGCTCAAAATTTAGTTGAGAGAAGGAAAATTTAACCCTGTGCTATATCAAACAAAATCTCTGTTTTAGAATTTTCTTAATAAGGAAATCATCCTTACCCATGTACATCATGTCAGGACTTGCTTAACATTCATAAAAGTTGGTACTAAGCATATGCCTAAGCACCTTTCTGAAATAGAGCCTTAATCCCTGTGTAAAGGAAGGGTACTTTAATGAACAACAACGTGCATCACAGACTAATTGTAAGCAGCAGAACTGAAAGTTTAAGCTATTTCATTACGTAAATTTATACTGTAGCTGTTCAGTATTCAGAACAAGCTGAAGTAGGGTATGCACAGTAAGTACAAACATTTGAATGTTGGCTTTAAACCATTCAGGTCATTTAAAGTGAACCTTTGCAAATAGATATTTTAAAAGTTTTGATTTATTCTCAACTTAAATTTTTTTTTTAACACTCACATTTGCATATGTGCCAGGATTTTCAGTTATAACCAGACTGATCTCAAGATAATAATTCATATTTTGATAGGCACTTTTATTCCATAGTATTAACGGCAGGGAAATAAATTCTTGCAATGCCAGTGTTTTGTGCTGCTTACCAGAAAGCAGCTGAGGGAAGAAGATAATACATTGGTATTTCAAAACCATAAAAAACTACTTTAACAAGAGCAATGTTAGGTTGATTGTAAAGCTTTCCAGCTTTGAAGGGTTTTAACAGCTGTATGTAAAAGGCAGTGCTCTCCTGGTGCCTTTTTCTGTTTTGGTGAATATGATGAAGGTACAATAAAAATAATCTCATCAAATTCCTATGCATTCATAGAACCAAAGAATCATAGAATCATAGAATATTTAGGGTTGGAAAGGACCTTGTTCCAGCCCCCTGCCATGGGACAAGGTAACCTCACACTAGACCATGTCTCCTAAGGCTCTGTCCAACCCGGCTTTAAACAGTGCCAAAGATGGAATATTTAGCACTTCTTAGGGTAACGTGTTCCAGTGCCTTACCACCCCCCAGTAAAGAACTTCTTCCTTATATTTAACCTAAACTTCCCCTGCTTAAGTTTAAATCCAATATTATTGTCCTATTACTACAATAATGAGATAGTATATTTATAGATTAAAATTGAAATTCACTCATCATTTTTCAAAAAATAAATCTAGAGATATGTGATTTGCCATGTAGAGTGCTGATGCCAACCCAGGATTTTTTTTCATCTATTCCTCATGTTTTCATCAGAACACATTCTTTCTGAGTTTCTTATTCACTGCCATTAAATGCTGGCAATCTAATAAATTTATATTCTATTGATAAACGAATTATGAGAAAATACTGAAATGGCAGACATTATTTTACACTGATCATGCATACTTGCTGAATCTGCATTGACATTCTAATTGGGCATACCTGTTTCTAATTCTGAAAGCCATCTGGATTCTACTGAAAACATTCAAAGTCTTCCTTCAGAAACTCATTTCTCAGGGTTCCAGTACTTCAAATTATTTGAGAACTTTACATAAATCTCCCACTGTTTATCTGAAACATGTCCACTTGCCACTATGAAACATGTTGTGTAGGGTACATTATTCAAATTCTTAGATGGCTCCTGATGAAATTAAAGCACGCTTATCTGATGATCATTTTCATGTTCTCCTTCTGAGTGAGCTCTAGTTCAATGAAAATAGAGCACAGAATGAGTTCCTTACAAGAACACTCTCTGCTTCTGATGCATTGTGGTCAACATGAAGGTACAGGAGTTACTAGTATTGTATATTCTACCAGCTGCAAACAATATTAGTCACCTGAATTTACTCGTCTGCCTCAAATGTTTCAACTCAGATGACTATTATTAATTTGTCTGTCATGTTTCTTGTTTATATCATCAAAATTCTCCTAAAGGGATCTTTTATTTTAGTATCTGATAGTTTTGTTATAGTATCTGATCAGTTTTATAACCAAATCTGAATGCAATGAATTACTCTTGGAGATTAGAGTTTAAATCACTATAATACTTGCCCCCAGCATTCAAGTCTGATCTTTGCTAGGTTTCACTAGACACAGCATGTAAATGTCTCTACCAGATTGTCTGAGCACTCTCAAAGCTTAATTGATCCAATTTGCATGTCTCATCCTGGCAGAATTGTGCATCGTTTCTATCCTCTTGGACTAAGTGATCACAATCTAATCACTTTGTATACAAAGCAGATGGAAAGTTTCCAGCTCCTTTGCTATCCCCTTGCATGCATCCATATTAAAGCAATTCTAATTCGACAAGCAATCTGATCTTTCTGTATTTTTATAGGATTACTGTCTCATTGATAGGCCTTCTGTCACCAATTGTAATGTTCAGAACTTTACACTCATGGCATTTTCACTTTTGTTTCATACCTTCTGTGTGGCCCATTAAAATGATCACTTAATTTAACAAACTGTGTTAAATTTTCCCCCTTAGGGAAGCTCTATATGGCTTGGTGTAAATCAGCACAGCTCTGCGCCCTGGAAGGAGAGAGCAACTTCCATTCATTGAGGATGTGCTCTTATTTTTTTGAGGGAGAACAAACAGTTACATTCTCATTAATACACTTCTGAATCTTGCATATTTATAGATGCTGCAAAAACCCCCGTAACTTTTAAAAGAAAAATGTTAATTTAAATTTAGTAGATATTCTCCAAATCGTAACTGTTTCTGCACATACACCAGAAGTATCTTATTATGTTATTTTTCTATAGTTTTTCCTTTCAAAAATTTGCAAATTGTCACTTAAATACAATGGATGTTTAGAAAAAAAATTGCACTGCTTTTGAATAGAAGGAATCTAACTAGTGAAAATATCACAAATAAATAAAATTTTCTGCAAAGGAGTCGTAATCAGAGCAGCCAACCTAATGAAAATCAAGGATGTAAAAATCAAACTTTCTGAAAGGAGTGGAAAATTCCACCTAATAATTTCACTTGTAGTTTACAGACAGAATTTATATTCCCTACTTGTCCCTAGCTCACACTCATTTTCAATGTTCATTGTGTTTCTTCAACTGTACATTGTTCCTTTTATTCTTATCTGATGAATACTTTGTCCTCCTAATGGTTCCACAGATATTCTCCTCTTCTGGGAGACTGCAGTTGGGTAGTATGGTCTTATTTCTTTACAACATATATACTTTCTATTACTTCTTCCTCTCTTGTTTTCTCCATTAATAGCTATTCATATATTCTCAATAAAATATATGAGATGGTAAAAATATTGTTCAGAGTTTTGTTTAATTTGCTTTCAGTGAAGAATACGTGAAAGACTCTAAAACACGCTTTTAACAGAAGTGATCAACCACTGGTGGTCAAGTGCTCATGACAGCATTAGATAAGGAATAACCATCAGTCTGCTCTGCAACTACTTTTAAAACAGAAGACTGGAAGGCAAAAACAATATCTACATGAGAGAATGAAGGAACCAGTATATACTATTAAATTCTGAGCTTTTTATCAAAGAGGAAACATACTACTTAAGTAATAGAGCCATGTTGTTGCGTCCGTCTATACACATAAATGGCAATACAAATGAAAGGATAGTAGTTATTCAGCACCAAATCTAGCTATTCAATATTAACTGGTAAAGAACAAACTGAATTAACCAAGTAAACAAATTTGATCATAAAACAGGCATTAAGACAGCACACAGGCTATTACTGTGCTGCACACTGAAAAGTTATAGTATAAAACTAGCAATGCTTTCTGTGACCTACATTTCAAACAGAGTCGGTGGGCAAGTCATATGTAAGTTGTTCATATTGCAATCTTGGCTGAGTCATTTAAAAACAAGATCTTTCTTTCAGGAGATGAATTATGCCTCCAGAAACATAAGAAAGTAAAACCCCTGCTATCTTCAGGTTCTGTTCTCGTAAAAATGCATGGTTCCCACAGCTTACAACCAGGGTTTGCAGGTGTAAATCAGTGGAACATAACAAGCACGTCTGTGGATGACACTCAAGAATAATAGAATGCAATTTGCTGTCTCTCAGTTGTTTTAGCTCAGCAGGATTAATAGCAATAAGTAGGGGGGAAAAAGTCACCAGAACAGGCAGGTGTGACTCACACATAGAATTCATCTGCTGAGTAACAAAGTATGATTTTATACAGCCATTTTTAAAAGCAAATTTTCTGCTATACTGTAAACAGGCAGAAACATATTAGACTGTCACGTTGTATTTATTTAGGACACCCACGATTTCTAAGCCAATGCGGAGGCCCTGAGCTACCTTTTTCATGTGGCAACCTGCTGCTGCATCTGACAGTCCCATACTCCGCCCTGAAGGCATTTAAAACTTCAGTTAAGGTAAAAAAAATTAGCAGTACTGAAGGTTTTCCTTGAGCCTAACCTTATAGCAAGATATCAGAAAGGATCTATTGATTAATGAGACATGCAACTATAAGAGCATGAAGAACACAACAATTCTTACTTTGTCTTCCAAAGCATTACTCATAACATAATGTTATCCTCTAGCCAAATATTATTGAATAGTATCATCATGTTTTAAGATTATTTTATTGCATTACTGCTGACGCCACCAACAAAGTAAAAAATAGTCTGCTTTTGAGAATATATTAGAAAAGTATTTAATGTAATCTTAATTACCTTTTGCATTATATTTTTAATGGATTCCAGTAATTATGGGGAAAAAAGAGCTGTTTTCTCCGCATTAGTTTCTACAATGGCACTTGTATCACTTCTGTCAAAGTTCTGTTCTCAGTAAAGGCTATTTACAGCTCTGTTTGACTCAAGGAAAATTCACAATAATGCAGATAACTTTCTGCACCATAATGAACTTACTTGGGAAAGTAGGGAAGTTGTGAATGCTCCACCGCTGGTGGTGTTTAAGGCCAGGTTGGACAGAGCCTTGGGCGGCATGGCTTGTTGGGAGGTATCCCAGCCCGTGGCAGGGGGGTTGGAACTAGGTGAATTTAACCCTAACTATTCTATGATTCTATGATTGTACTTAGCTCTTCTGACCTTGATGGTTAAGCTGAAGCTTATTTTCCCTGTATCTTACAAAGTAATTTTACAGAGAATTGAATCTAATCCACAATCTGTTAGCTCGTCCTGCTACAGTCCAAAATTCTGTTCCAAATTGATATTTGCAATTTAAGCATAGTGCAAAGCACATATGAAATGGTCAGAATTGGAAAGGGGACACTGCATCTAGTACGCAGAAGGTGACATTATTTCGGAAGCAAAAGTAACTATCTTGATTACTTTTTAGTATATTCTGCAGATGCAGATTTTTCTAAGTATACCAGAAGGATCTGTGATCAAAGTGGACATTTTTATCTTTCCCTCTTCCTCATAGCCTCATTGCCTACTTGGTGGATGTTTTGGAAGCAAGACAAAACACCTGGGCCTTCTGTCTGTATCATCACACATGAAAAGCAGTCATTTAATTTTGTGCTACTAGAAATAATTTTTTAAAAAAAAATTAAAAAAAAATAAAAAAAAAACAATCAAAACATTTTGGAAAGATGATTTTGCCACCGGATTAGCAAAATGAACCATCGTCTTCTACTCAGGTCTACTTACTAAAATAATAGAAGAAGGGAAATTGCTGAATGTGATACTGCAGCTCACCTAGTATGGAACAAAATCTAAATTAGTCTGCAGGAAAAAAAATCTTATGTACCTTGCAAATAGATTGAAGGAAATACAGTTACATGAAATGATGAGCTTCAAATACCGGTCAAGAAGGAAAAGTGCTACTGAGGTTCTGAAAGACACTCAGTAAGAAAAATCCCACAGGGGTCATTATCTCATCCCCTTAACTCCAAATGCAAATATACTTCATGAGGTGCAGGCTGACTTCCTTAGTGGTAGACTAGATCATTAGTCTCAATTTTCAGTTCTTAATTTGGAAACAGTTTGGACATGGCCCAGTTGCTGCCCTGACAGCTGCACATATTTGCATCCTTCCACCCATCTGCTGAGAGCTCAGACTTGCTTGATGTCGTGGTTTGAGGCCCCTCAAACAGTTCTGCTCACTCCCCCCTCTTTCTTCCCCAGTCCCGGGGAAATGGGAA
>JASSUY010029166.1:41225-82180 GCA_032466535.1 Forpus xanthops
GAAAGAGAATACAACAGATCTTCACCTAATACCTAGCCACGCCACGCAGTGCCCCCCCATCACCTGATACCAAGCTCTACTGCACAGTGCACCCCATCACCTTATACCAAATCCTGGCCACGCCGTGCATCCCTCCCTGTACCACCATCACCATCTTTTTTCCGTCTCCCTCCTCCGTCTCTACCTCCCAAACACCTCCAGATCTGCATGTTGCCTTTTTGCTTATGCATGCTTTGTCTTGACCCAGAAATTCTTGGAAGTTCTATGGATGGAAAGCTTTTCTTTCTTGTTTGGCACATGTTGCTTATGTTTTAGGATTTTTATGATCAAATTCTGAATCCTCTAGTAATGTTTTTTTAAGAAATATTTACCTCTTTCCTTTTTTATCCTTTGCCTCCCACGTCCCAAAAAAGAAACATAAAATCACTTTTCTACCATGTTTTGTTTCAGTATTTGTTTTTTCTGCTGTCTTGCATCACAGATTACCCTGTTGTACACAGCATCTTCCCCTTTTAATTACAAATGAGCTTCACTTACATATTTTTCCCTTTCTGCATCTGCTAGTTAACAGACATCAGCTCCTGTACATTTCTCAAACCTGGATGTTACTGGATCTCTGGCTAGCTGCCCTCCTTTCCCGTCTCTGTTAACATAAGTTATCTAGCATTGGTAGCTAGAAGGCCTTCTTTCTAGAGCCCCTGTGTGGTGGATTGATGGTTCTTAAACTAACATATGCACCATATACCTACCTAACATCCTTAGAGCAAAGGGAATCAAGACATATACACAGGACTGGTTTACCTTAATTTAAAGTAATCTTTTAATTGATTGCTTTGGTATGTTCTTTTCAGCTTTATATCAGAATCTGGAGTGAGAAAAACTTAGCATATTGTTTCAGCATGGTCCTTGAGTTCTCACACTTTTTGGGATGCTTTTCCTTCTCTTAAACTTTTTCAACCTTTTTTTCCTGTAGTAAAATTGTTAAGACTACAATCTTTAGATTTTCTTTCAATCTTAAGCTAAATCTGAATTGAATAAATGTGTCAGTACAAGTTGAAATTATTCTTCAATGTAAGGTACTTCTACTGTTTCCTATGCATATACACATACATACAAACACATTGGCGCACATACTCCATCACTACTATCACTCAATCACTACTGGTTTCCTCCATAAAACTTCCTTTGACATTGTTTAATTCAATTTATCAGACAAATTGATAAACAGAAACAACTTTTTGAGCAATTAATATTTGTTTTGCTATCCAAATTTTTCAAGGGGGACTGATGCCCACTCAGGAGTACACTTGACTCAACAGAAAGAATAAAACAGAAAGGCAGTAAAGCGTGACAATCCTCAGACTAGTAGCAATATGAGCTTGTGAAGAGAGAAACAAACATGAATTGTGCAATTTGAATCACACAATAAGACAGGAAATCATAGTTTCACTTGGCTTATCTCCTGTTTAGCTGAAGCTATAATAGAGTGCTTTTGCTTACAGCTTTTTGTTGTCAGGGAGATATTGTAAAAATGGAATGAATAAAAAAAATGGATGAACACAGGACTGCAGTGCTAACTAAGGAAAACTTTTGGAAAGTATTTTGAAGTATGTATTGCTTGACTAAACAACAGGTAAGTGGTAAAGGGCAGAAAAAGAGTAGGGACAACAATAATTTACACATGCATGAAGACACTGAACATGCAGAAGCAAGAGGAATTATATAACAGTTTTTTTAATATAATCATTTTGCAGAATTACAACCCTGCAAGTTAAAAAAGAAACATAAAAATATGCCAAATTCTTTCTTAAATGTAACTCTGCCCATGAAACTTGTATAGATTTTATAAGAAAGAAAAGTTAATAATTTGCTAATTTATGGCAATACATTTACGTCATGATTATGGAAATTTAAGAAATGACCAGAGCTTTTCTGTTAGGAAACTTTTCATTGTTACAGAATAACAAGCTAAACTTTGTCCAATACAGTACCTGCCTACCTTGTAGTGAAAATTTAATTTATTGATTGCATAGTTAGCAAGGTTATAATTTGGTATCTCAGAATAAAATGTTTAAGCAGCTTATCATCCTTACACATGTATCCAGGTACCAGATTTTCCATATGTTGGAAGCATTTCAAATGCATAATAACTTTGTGGGCTCAATTCCTTTCACAGCAACAGAATTGCATGTCTCTATAGTCCTCAAGGTAGTTTCTCATTATTTACAGAAACAGGAACTGTAAATGTAATAGTAAGATGACTGTAATATTTTTAAAATTCACAAAGCACAATCTCCTTGTATAACCTGGAAAATGGCATTAAATTTACTTTTTTATACCTGGAGACAGCCAAAAAATCTTCTGTGGTGTAGATAGAACATTATAGAACCATAAAACCACAGAATAGTTAGAGTTGGAAAAGACCTGAAGGTCTTAGTTCCAAACTTAAGGTTAGTTCCAACCGCCCTCCCAGGGGCAGGGAAACCTCACACTAAACCATGACACCCAAGGCTCTGTCCAACCTGGTCTTAAACACCACCAGCAATGGAGCATTCACAACTTCCCAGAGAAACCCATTCCAGTGCCTCACCACCCTAACACTAAAGAATTTCTTCCTCATACCCAATCTAAAGTTCCTCTCTTTAAGTTTGAACCCATTACGCCTTGTCCTATCGCTATAGTCCCTCATGACGAATCCTTCCCCAGCATCCCTATAAGTCCCTTTCAGATATTGGAAGGCTGCTATGAGGTCTCCACACAGCCTTCTCTTCTCCAGACTTAACAGCCCCAACTCTCTCATCCTATCCTCACAGGGGAGGTGCTCCAGCCCTCTGATCATCCTCGTGGCCCTCCTCTGTACTTGTTCCAACAGTTCCATGTCCTTTTTATTTTTATTTTTATTTTTTTTATTGCATCAGAACTGCACACAATACTCCAAGTGAGGTCTCATGAGTGCAGAGTAGAGGGGCAGGAACACCTCCCTCGATCTGCTGGTCACGCTCCTTTTGATGCAGCCCAGGATATGGTTGGCTTTCTGGGCTGAAAAAGCACACTGCTGGCTCATGTTCATTTTCTCATAGACCAACACCCCCAAGTCTTTCTCCTGAGGGCTGCTCTGAAACTCTTCTCTGCCCAACCTGTAGCTGTGTCTGGGAATGCTCCCACTCAGATGCAGGACCTTGCACTTGACATGGTTAAACTTCATCAGCTTGACACCAGTTCACCTCACAAACGTGTGAAGGTCCCTCTGGATGGAATTCCTTCTCTCCAACATATCAACTGAACCACACAGCTTGTTGTCATTGGCAAACTTGCTGAGGGTACACTCAATAACACTGTCCATATCACTGACAAAGATGTTGAACTAGACCAGTCCCAACACCGATCCCTGAGGGATACCACTCCTTACTCATCTTCAGCTGGACATTGAGCCATTCACCACAGCTCTTTGTGAGCGGCCATCCAGCCACTTCTTTATCCACTGAGTGGTCCACCTATGAAACTGATGTCTCTCCTATTTAGATACAAGGATGTCATGTGAGACAGCATCAAATGCTTTTCACAAATCCAGGTAGATGACATCAACTGCTTTACCACTGTTCATCGGTTCCATAGCCCCATCATAGAAGGCCACCATATTGGTCAGGCAGGATTTCCCCTTAGTGAAGCCATGCTGGCTGTCACAAGCACATTCTTGTTTTTCATGTGCCACAGCATGCCTACCAGGATAATCCGATCCAAAATTTTGCCAGGCACAGAGATGAGGCTGACTGGTCTGTAGTTCCCTGGCTCATCCATTTTCCCCTTCTTTAAAATGGGGGTTATATTTCCCTTTTTCCAGTCATCAGGAACTTCACCTAACTACCATTATTTTTCAAATATGATGGACAGTGGCTTAGTGATGTCATTTGCTAGTTCCTTCAGGACCTGTGGATAGATTTCATTAGGTCCCATGGACTTGTGCATGCTCAGGTTCCTAAGATGGTCTTGAACCAGAACCACTCCTACAGTGGGCCCAGGATCTGCATTCTCACAATCCCTTACAAGACTTGAGTGTTGTGGTCTGGGCATTTGCCAGTGAAGACAGAGTCATGGAAGTCATTAAGAACCTCAGCCTTCTCCAAATCCAGGGTAGCCAGTTCTCCTGATAGCTTCTGAAGAGGGTCTATGTTGTCCTTAGTCTGCCTTTTACTTGCAATGTACCCATAGAATTCCGTCCGGTTATCCTTAACATACCTAGCCAAGTTTAATTTTAAGTGGGCCTTAGCTTTAACCTGGTCCCTAGCTTCCCGGACAACATCCTTCTGTTCTTCCCAGGCTGCCTGTCCTTGCTTCCACCTTTTATATGCCTCTTTTTTCCCTGCAAATTTCCTCAGCAGCTCCTTATCCATCCAAGGAGGTCTCCTGGCCCTTCTGCAACACTTCCTTCTGGTTGGGATGTAGTACTCCTGAGCTAGCAGCAGGTGATCCTTGAATATCAACCAACAGTCCTGCACCCTCCTGCCCTCTAGGGCTATACCTATGGAACCTTACTAAGCAGATTCCTGAAGAGATCAAAGTCTGCTCTCTAGAAGTCCAGGGTAGTGAGCTTTCTGCCCGCTCTTCTTACTGTCATGAGGAACTCAAATTCAATCATCTCATGATCGCTGCAACCAAGGCTGCCCTGGAGTGTCACATTTCCAACCAGCCCTTCCCTGTTGGAGAACATGAGGTCAAGCATGGCACCTCTCCTTGTTGGTTCCTCTATTACTTGCAGAAGGAAGTTGTCTTCCACACAATTGAGTAACTTCCTGCTTTGCTTATGATGGGCTGTACCATCCCTCCCACAGATATCAGAGTGGTTGAATTCCTCCATGAGAACAAGGGCCTGCAAGCATGAGGCTGTTCCTATCTGTCTATAAATTATGTCACACTGCCCTTAACTGTTCTCAACATTTATCCTAGTAAACCGTATGAGAGACCAGAATGCAGGCCTTTAGGGAGTCAAAAAAACTATATGACAATACAAAAGAAAAGCACTATCTTTTTCCACTGTTAAAATGTGGAATATGTTGCTACCTGTTGTCAATAATTATTTTACTCATCTACCAAACAAAATAACATGCAAAAATCCAATTTTAAAATAGCCAAATATTTGTATTCCAAAATTTATATTCTCAAATGGTCTACTAAGATCAATATAAATGATCTCAAGATTCTGTATTAAATCTTCAATTACTCTATGAACAGCACAACTTAATAAAACATACTAAATAACTTTTGCCTTCTTCTTGAATGTTTAGAACTATCTTTTTCTCCCAGGGGAGCATTCTGAAAAAGGCAGCCTGAGGCTGAACCGGTAAGGTATGTTTTGTATTTTCTGGTACATGAATAATTGCACATGAACAACTACATGCAAAAGAACTATATTTGTCTTGGTATTCCTATTTATCTGTAATATAAAATAATGTGTGTTCTTTATATTGCTTATGATTTATAGAATACTACTAATGTACTGTGTTCTTTACACCCACATAAATAACATTACTTTTGCAACAGAATGGTGCTGTAGCACCAGCAAATCTTGAATATGGAGGGAACTATTTATGGTAGTAAATTTTTTATCTAGGCCTAACACATGTGCAAGAATTAATCCTAAATATATTGTATAATTTGATTGATTTGGGTGATAAGCATGCTTGCATGATATGTTCTTCTGTTGTCAATGAAGTTTCTTCATTGGCTAAGTTTACACTTAGTCTGGGAAGATGAAAGTGGTTCCCAGTTATAGATTGAGGTGAAGTGATTTATAGTTAGGTGTTGACAACATATTTTAATATCATGTAAGCACCACTCTCCCCCTCCGCTCCATTTTTAACTGGCCAATCCCCCTTTTACAGGCTTGAAGGTATGAGAGATAAGCATTATGAGCTCTTCAAACTTCTGCTCATGGTGTAGAACGATATTCATATCACGACCAGAATTTGAACAGCTGGGACAGAATTAGAGTTTTTCCTAACAGCACAAACTCCTGTGTTTTTTTCTAAGAGCTCCTTGTCTCTAATTTATATGACAGTAAGTGTCTCTTCCATGACTGAGAGAAGATGCTGGTAGCATAAAGTAGCTAAGCTATTTAGAGAAAGCTGAGCAACCTAGGATATTAATTTCCTTCTTCTCTCAGCAGTTCCACCATTAGCAACTTAGCTCAGCCACCTCTTCCAGGGAAATGCATAATGTTGAAAGAAAAAGATTATACTGCAGATATTTTCCAGGATTTATCTCCAGTATATTTATATGAGACCCAATTTACTGGACATTGCCTATTCCCTGATGTTTTCAGGGTCTCTAAATATGTTGTCCCTGGTACTCTCCTTAAATGGCAAAGGTTAGCACTAAAAACTAATATATGTACACAGGTACTATTTTATTAACTGAATAATAAAAATAATTTAAAAAGTCAAGGAACTTGAAAAGTGCAGTGTAATATTAAGAGAAAAAAAAATTAAAATAAATAGACACAACAGTGTGCAGAAAAGAAGCAAAGAAGAAAATCAGTAGAAGAATTTTGACAAGGTAGAAATACTCCTGGCAGCACTTTTATACACATGGAAAATAATAAATACATGGAATGAATGCCCAATGAGTCTATAGACAGACGCTTCTGTCTAACAGTACAGGTATAAGAAAAAAGGCTATATGGAAAAGATAATATCATAGGAAGCTACAAGATGTAAAACTTTTAAGCATGTGCATTTTGATCTTTCGAAAGCAATGGAAAAATATCCTTTATCTTCACTGGTCTGAAAGAAGAAGTAGCCTTGTACTAACATAGATATCAAATAGAACCACACTTTTGGATTTCAACTATGCTGTCATCCATAAAGGATGGAGAACAAAAGCAGGAAAGAACTCTGTTATCTGTTCATAATGTCTAAAAATGTTGCGTGATTGTCATTTTCAGAGCAAATAATGTTCCATCTTCATGGCAAAGAACAATAGTGAGCTGTTATTCTCAAGCTATTTTTGGTATGTTGACTAACATCTCCGTATTTCTCTGGATTCTGTCATTACTTCTTAATCTGCTATTGCCTCTTGTTTTACAAAACCACTTTTTCAGGGCATGGGTTATGTTTGCTTGCACTGTGCCTAGCACAAAGGGAATTTGGTTCACGACTGGACTTAGCCCTGGAATAATGCAAATACAGTTCTTGGTAGCCCTAGTCTTATAGCGCTGTATTTCGACATCACCAACATACAACTGTGAGAACAGAGGACAGAGGTAAAACTAGATGTTAGGTGACAACAAATAGCATGAACTAGAGGACTAAAAACAAGCTCAGCAGATGAGAAGGAATAGGAAACTTAGAACATGGCTAAAAATAAGTCAGCTGAAGCAGCATGAGCTTGACTGACATCAAAACTATAAACCTCATGCTCTCATGGAAAAAAACAGGCATTTTCTGATAACCAGCCAAGCATAGAGGAGACTTGCATGTGCCTATCATTGAAAAATTAGCTTTTACTCTTGCTTTTCTATTTTGTCAGAGACCCATAAAATATAGTTTTAAATAATGCTCAAAATAAATTCAGAGCAGAGCACTACAGGTGGAGCCTATTAGTCTACTGAAATATAGAACTGGTATCACAGAATTATATAAATAGCATGGCTGTGCCATTGAATAAAAAGCTGTAATGAGAGCTACTTAATTTGCAGATGTTGTCATCACCTTCACTAACCTTCCTCTTCTGTAATGGCACATGTTAAGGATCAATGTTCTATATTATGCTAAAAGATTGAAAAGCTGCATGTTCTGGTTCAGTATACAACCATAAGTCTCTTAACTCTATTATCATCTCTAATAATGACATTACATACAAATTGTCTTTTAGTGCTTAAGCACGTGAAATTGTCATCACTTTAAATCCCCAGCATAAAACTCTTTTCTGTATCCATTCAGCTATATGAGAAGACAACTTCTGATGAAAAGAGAAAGAGGAAATTACACTATAGCTGTGCAGGCTAATGAATTCAACCAGGAAAAAGCAGTAGATTTTAAGTTATCCCTTTGGATAATTCTTCCTGTATGACTTAATCTCACCATTCTCTCCAGAGACACTTTAGCCCTGCATGTTAAGTAGGAAACATTCAGATTGTCAGACAGCTCCCAGCTATTCGGGGTAATCCAAATAAAAAGTGTGGAATAATGCAAAGCCCACAGTGACTATATAGTTAAGAGAAGTGCATGCTGCTAGTGTCTGCATGGTACAAGCTGAGGCGGTAAATTCCTCCCACTACTGTACAGTTCAAGTATCCCTTCAGCAAGACCTGTTCAATTGTACAGTGGGTAAGCAGAACTTCAGTCTTTTGTCTGTACATTTGTTTAATTTGCAGCACTTGTGGTAGAAAAACATTGACAGGAATGGCATGGCACATTTTTCTCAAGAGGTTATGCATTTTCATAGCACAGAACACCAAAGAGTTACAGAGATGGATAAATATCAGAATTATGGCAGATTTGCTTTTCCACTTTTATAAATGGCCTGTTGGGAGTATATAAAACAGCAGTGCTTCAGAGATTATGTTAAAAAGTAAAGAGAGCATAAATAGAGGAGAAAAAGGTATAACAAAGGGGGAAGGTTTTCTCTGAATGTCCACAAAGACAGATGAAGAATTGTTGGTTCATGCTGGGTTTGTGGCTTTTTTTTCCCACAAAGTATGTGGGGGTTGGGAAATAAAAATATATCTATACATAGGTGTAACTACTCTCATCTGGAAGCTTATTTGGAGAGCAGACATAAATAGTCATTTTGCACAGAATGCTTGGAGGAGTAAGACCCCAGGTTGAGGCTAAGCAGAGAGCACAGGTCCCTATGGGTTTTCTTCAGGGAGAGTGAGAGAATCAGAGCCCTCCAGCTAATCACACCCAACACACCTTCTGCTCTGTTAACTGCAAACAAGGCAGCCTCTCCTCTTTTACCTACATTTAGACTTTGTAATTTCACCCCATCTCCTCTTCATATCTCAGAGTGTCAGTAAAATATCTGTAGTGTAGTTTCTAAAAATGAAAAGCCATTTTGGCAATTTTCTATTAAGAGAACCTCAGCTATTTCATCACAGCTGAAGTTGCCTCAGTTTCTCTGCAGCTGATATTCCTGCAATATCACTGAGTTTGACTAAGTGGCCAGCACATCCACAGTACTCACCACCTTAAAGTATTTTAGCAAAGACACTTGCACCCAAGTCACTCAAAAAGTCACGAGCTGTAACTGAAAGTGTCAGGTTGTGATCTAGAAAAAAAGACCTACTTCTGACTACATCTGTATGGCTTGATAAAACACTGCAGATAAATACCATATGTGAATATTTCTGCCATCCTATTGACACAAGCATCAACACCTTCAAAAAAACAAAGCAAAAAAAAAAGCAAAGACAAAAAAAGAGTATCTTTCCTTGTCCAACTTCCCTCCAACGTGATGAGGTTTGGACAATCCACTCTCTATGCCAACAATACAATCTCTTTGCCAACAATAAAAAAAATTCTTGTTATTTTACAGCTTGAAAAGTCTTTTCCCCACCCTGCCTTGGCCAAAACCTATAAATTCTCCTAAATGCTCCAAATTTCAAGGAAATGTTTAAGTTCACTGTACTTCTTTTTAATACATCATTCATTCTGTGCTACTCCAGAAAATAATAGTGCAAATATTGGCTTTCATGTGCTTTGATCCATGTCTGAAAATGGAACTCAGCAGAATTTTTTATCTTAAAATAGAAGAAAGCCAAAGAGGCCTGTAAAATGGAACAGGAAGGCAATGACCATGAGCTCTAACAGATTGCATGTTCTTAGTCCACTCATACCACCTCTTCTTCTTGATTTTACCATCTAGAAAATTCAGGTTGGGATTTATACTTTCCTTCCCCATACATTATGAGTAGCAACTAGATGCAGGGCACCTTAAAAGTTCCAAAAGTTATTTCTGAGAAGTACCAATGAGTCTCTCAATATCAACTTCCTAGATTTTTACTCAGTCAAGCCTATGTCTTTTCTATTTTGTTTTCAGTCCTTCGTATCTCAGTGGGGTTTCAGGGGAAAAGAGGAGTTCATGTCAGTAAAGGGCTTGAAACTGTCCTTGTCTTTAACTATATCTAAATTTGAAGATATTAGAAAAGGAACTTAGGTTTGGACCCAAAAGTAAACAGTGAAGCCAGCCATCAAGCAATCTCTCACACGAAGTTCACAGTATTGTTTCATTTCTTCAGGTTTATTTGTTGTTTCTTTATTTTTTTTTTTTTTTTTTTTTTTTTTTTGTTAATGAGAAACATTAAAGGATTGCTGGCTAAGACTGCACTGCAGTGCTCTTTTGAGGAGACTAACACTCTTGTAGCAGAACATGCAAAATGAAATTAAAAACAAAAAAAAAATAGCCATAAAACTAAAAAACAAAACAAAATTTGATATAAAAATAAACACAAAATAAAAACAAACCCTGGATGCCTGAAGTTTATGTAACAAAATCAAAAAAGTTATCAACAAAATTTAAAAGCTCTGTTTGAATTGCAACCCTTTTTGCCAACGAGTGTACACAGATAGACTTTAATTACAAGGCTGTACAGATCTTTTCAAATAGTCGATATAATAGAATACACTTTTTTCCAATTTTTTATGCTTATGCTTTGAATAATTTAAAACTACTCTGTACTAGTAATGTCCAAATAGATGCCATTAAAGTCATTTATATGGAAAATACAAGGTAAAGCATTTCACAAAACATGCTACCAAGCAATAGTAAACATTTTCCAGAAAACAGAAGCCACCTATGTTTCTAGCTGAATTAGCATTTATAATTAACTACCTCATCTCCTACATGGCCTGTCTGAAAGATAACAGAGCCTATTCGAACTGGTAAATGGGCTAAATAGTTGCATACTTCAGCCCTTTAAGTGAACATAACATATGCTGTGCTGAGGGACAGAGAGAAATTGTATATGGTTCAGTCCACAATCTGATTACATGTTAAGCGCCTCCCAAGAGGCACTCAGAATTACTCAGGATTGAATTCAAGATGATTAAAATTCATACCATGGAGAGGAAAGACCTACATTAAAAAAAAAAAAAGGCAAAAAAAAGCAGCAGAAAACCTCAGTCACCTCTGACTCCTATTACTGTAAAACTAATGGAACTCCAGACGTTTCTCCAAAGTGGCATGAAAAACAAGACACTTCCATGTTAAAAAAAAAAAAAACATATTTCAAAAAAAAAAAAAAAAAAAAAACACAACCAAAAAAACATCCTTCCAAAAAATGGATGTCAGAGATACAAGAAGGAAGGCTGTAATGGACCTCGAGTATGAATCTGAGTCCTTATTAAACAAATACAAAAACACTGAAAAATTACTTGAAGTGAGAGACTTATCTTACTGAGATGAATAGGAATCATTAGAATATTTAAAAGGAATAGGATTTTAGTTTGCATGATCATGTAATGAAAGTATCAGAATGTACACACACAGAAGGACAGAGTTAATGCTCAACATGGAATTAACATTGGCATTTCATGACATGTTGAAGGATTTGCTGTGTAACCTTAGCATTCTCCAAATGCTCCCTTCCAACCAGAATTGCCTGGGGCTTTGTAAAATTGAATAGTGGCAGGGAGAAAATATTCCTCGCTGCAGCTCCATTTGCCGGAGTGTTTCTGAAATATTTTTATTTCACTGCCCTTAAAATCTGGAAGAAGGTTCCTCTTTCCTGGATGTGCAGTTAGATTGGCACCCTGCAAAGCATCTTGAATATAAGGTAGTTCAGGACTGACCTCCCCAGGAGCAAAGTGCTCTGCAGAACACAAGGGAGAGTCTGGTTGTTGCTTGCACTTCCCTTGATGAGAGGAATGAGTTATGCCTGCTCTTTGCTTGCTGTAGCTTCGTCACCAAGGGAAGAATAAAAAAAGAAAAAGAGAGACCTTCCTATCTAAATCTCAGTTCTCTCGGTCTCTGCCTGCCTGCAAAGGATTTGAAACAAGAACAGCAATATTTTTAAGAGAAGAAGAGGGGGAGGAAGGCAACTGCTGCTCACTTCAAAGTGGTGCTACACATAATATGTTAACATACAGAAAGAAAATCACTTCTTCACCTTTTTGCTACCCTGCGTGGGAATGCAGCTTTGGTCATGATTGCACCTCAGAAACCGCACAGTAAAAATCCTCTCAAGTGAGAAGGTTAGGAACTTGGCACATCTTAGCTTACAAGATGCTCAGCAAGGGCTCTGTTTCCAGGAAGATGGGCTTCCTTTAGCAAGTGCAAATTTTTATCTGCTTTTCCTACAAAATGAATTGCTGCTATGAATGTGAGTTCCTGAGCCAACAATTCTTACTGCTGATACAAAAGCAGCCTGGGTACAGATTCTTTCAGAAAAAAAGGTTGTTTTTTCAGACGATATCTGCTTATGAATGCTAGAAGACCTATAAAGGACAGGAAAGTGCAGACAGTGAAGCTAAAAATAACTGCATACATGCAAATATCATGTACTAGATCTATTGCTACCACGCATCTTTGGCCATAATATAGCAATCGAGTGAATATGAGAATTGCTACAGATCAAAACCAGTCTTCAGTCAAGTATTTAAAGACACTTCTTTTCCAGGAGAGAAATTCTACTTTGCAAGCCACGCTTCCTTTTTTTTGTCAGTGGCCACAATGCCCAATATGCTGTTTTCCAGAGAAAAGAGGAGCTCCAACCTAAGACCAAATCTGCCTAGAAGACAAAACACCTAAAGCCAAGCAGAGCTGCATGGCATCACAATGGAAACTGTCACATAACCTAAAACTTAACAAAAACCTTCAAATCCACTGTATTAAGAAATATTTCTAATTCTAGCACATCTTTCTTATGGCTCAACTGTGAAAATCACCAACCACAGTTCAGAAGAGCACCTAAACACAGTCATAGCTATAATCAGAACAACCAGCCTCCATTTAACCTGATTATTCAATTAGCATGATTAAATTAGAAGTGCTTAACTGTACAAACACAAACATCAAAGTTTTTGTTTCAGTAGGAGAAATTAAGCTGAAATTCATTGTACTCATGTTTTAAGTTGTGAATTTCAGATTATTTCACTTTCTTTTCTGTAAGCATGCCATTTTTACCAAAAGCTGCCACTCCCTTGTTTTCTATGCATTTGCAAAATATTTTAATGAGAAACTGTATTTACTGATTCTGTTATTACATAGAAAAATGGGACTTTCTTTCAAGAAGATTGTTACACATAAATACTACATAGAAACACAAGAGGGTTTTTTTGGTTTTTTGTTTGCTTTGTCGTTTTTTTCCTTCAGAATTGCTGAAGGAAGCAGATTACCCACCAGCACAAGCTAAGGCTTGGATTCACAGCTGTACTAAGTGTGCTCCATGTGCAGTGACAGGCACTTGAAAGGAGCCGTTTGCGATGCACTGATGTGAGGGCTTCCTCTGTACTGGCCTGGTGCCCATTAGAGGGAAGGTAAATCCACAAGGCTATTCCATGCACGGAGGACAGCAAAGCCTCCAAGGTGCCGATCTGCCAGTCAGTCAATGTCAAAGCAAAGTTGCAATGCAAACATGCTCTCCTTTTTACTTGTCACACCCTCAGACATCCAATTCTTTCTCTCTTGCCTTCAGTAGTGCTGATCTCTAAGCAGCAAAAGACATAGAATCATAGAATCATATAATGGTTTGGGTTGGAAGGGACCATAATTATCACCTAGTTCCAAACCCCCTGTCACAGTCAGGAACACCTTCCAGTAGACCAGGTTTCTCAAACATAACACAGAACTTCTATTTTTCTGGTTCTAGCTGTTAACTCTCATAAAAGAATATTCATATTTATCTTTCTCTATTTCTATGTAAAAAAAGTATATATAATATTAGTAATAAAATATTTTCCTTGTATCAGTGGTGGCAAAATACTTTCATTGCTGAACCCCTTTAAAGAAGAACAAGTAAATATCTTAAAGCAAGGGGAATTGGGAATGTAATTGCTTTTAAGTGCTAAACTTCCTTTTTCAAACTATAAAATTTTGTCCCATCCTGGCTTAAGTCAATCTTGCTGGAAGAATCATAATTTTGAGTTGCATCATATAAACACATAAAAAGCAAGCATCTGCACCCTCCAAAGTTTGTTTAAATCCCCTACCTTTCCTACATAGAGTGGGTCTGTACCCATGTATTCTTCCAGCACAAAGAATTGATTCCACACCCAGCTGCGTTTGGTTCTTGTCCTCCCTGATTGAAAGTAGGGTTTTGACCTGGACCTCGAGAACTCTGCTTGATTCATCCCAGAAAGACACAGGAAAAGAGCTAGAATCTGCAGAAAATGGCAGAACTCCACTTTGCCGAGCTTCATCTTTTTTTTTTTTCCCTTGTGAAAGAAAAAAACCTTGATGAGAACGGGCACAAATCCAGTTGTCTCGGTAGTTCTAGCCTCCGGCAGGGTGTCAGCTAGGAGTCCAGAGATAATACTTTCTGAAGTGGTCAATTGGAAGAAGTCACCACTGCTCAATAGCCTTCACCAAAGAAATGGTGTAGTAGGTACCTATCCAGAAAAAAAGACAAGAACTGTTGTCAGAAACTTTTTTTTTTTTAAAATGCAAATTATTTTCAGGTCTCACATCAAAAATGTTGATTTATGAATTTTCTTATTATCAACACAGTTGAGTTTACATAATAAGTGTCTGAGCATTTAGGGCATGTTCATTGCAAAGCATTACTACTGCTGATATATCTGTATTGATGGCTATGAAGTTTTCTCATGACTGTTTCTTCATACACCAGTTTCCACAGTGCAGATGATTTTTTTTTTACTTCAAAATAATCAAATCAGGTGTAGTTATTTAAGGTAATTTGTTTTGACTTTTCCTGTCTGTTACAACCTACTTCTACTGGCCATTGCCATGATATACTTCCAAACCAGTTACAGGCAGAAAGATATATTAATGGCAAGGACACATGGTACTTAAACTCTCTTCCAGATAAGTGTAAAGTAAAATAAAGGAGTATAAGATGAATTGGAACAATCTGATTGATTCTTAGTCACTCTATACCAGATGTTATGATTTATCCTTATCTGAATCTGACTCACGAAAAATCCCTCAGACTCTCCCCACTCATTTTTACTACATTCCTAGAGAAAGTGTCAGGTACAATAAGCATGAAAGACTAGTTTATATGCTTTTACACAAATATGTTCAGAAAGATCAGAGGATAATATGATCTTGTGTTTTCATTGAAACCTTGATTTAATGACAAGCAGTTCGTCAGCACTAGCACATATAATGTTTATTTTTTGTGCATTTTTTCAATTTTATTTCAAAATATTGATAAAATAACTAACTTAATTAACATTAAATAACTGGTAGAATCACAAAAAAAAATAAACATTTATTAAAAAAGCTCTCAAAACTTCATTCAAGTAATTTTTTCTGCCTTTTACAATTGTGAGCCTTCCCTGGCCAAATAAAAATGTGTACTTAACTATTATGCATTTAAAACTATAATTTTTGTCAGTCAGAACCAAATACAGCTCTATCTTTCAAGGCATCATCCAGGTAAGCAATTCTCCTACTAAAATAAGCATTCTACTTGGCTGAATGAGCAATGAGGCAGTTGAGAAGTGTGTAAGAAGTGCCAAAACCAAGGTGAAAATGGGGATGAAATTGAAACAGATAGCAAGGCATTAATTTGGAGCAAACCACTGCTACTTAGGAAGCAATGGAATAAAGAAGTTTTCTTCCTTTTTACATTTAATTAATCTAAAAAAGCTAGATATTAAATCACATACACGATAAGCACTCTAGGTAGATTATCATTATAACCCTACCCACTACTATTAAAACTGAGTGAAATGTGAACTCTGCTACCTATTTTCAGTATGTCAGGCTCTTTTAGCTGCAGAACACTTATGCATCGTGATGCCAAAGGTACCTAGAGGGCAGAAACATGAAACAAATAAAAAGCTCCTCTGATTACAGACTGTATTTAAAGCCTTTTTATAGTAATCCCTTCTGTGGCACTGCCCTGCACCAGAAAGGCTTTGCTTAGAGACTGGTGGGATAAACCACAAACCCACTGAGCGTGTTTGTTAAGCAGCAGCAATTTGAAAGCTTCCATATGTGAAAAGCCTGTGTCTCCCTACAGGCAAAACAAAGAGAATAGACAATGTCTTACCTAAAGACCCTAATTTCCAAAACATGATACTACAGTTATAATGGATGTCTCTCCAACATGGACCAAGAATTTTTTCACAGTGGGATCAACATGTAGGTGTCATCCTCGCTAGCAGATCATAGCTTAAAGTGGTTAATCCCAACTAGTCATAGCCCAGTTTTGGTCTGGCCCTTTGGGTAAATCATGACCATAGGACATGGTAATTACTGAGATGGTTGCCATGAGTGTTAAGGAGAGTAGCTGTGCTTCTGTGTTATATTCACTTTCTAAAGCACAGTTCAAATAAGAAAAGCATCGTTTCTAGTAGATGCTGTTTGTGCACCCTTTACTTTCCTTCTCTGTGTCTAAATTACCTCGGGTTAAGGACATCTGATATTGATAAACTGTCAGTTTGTTTCAGAGATGCAGCAGATTGTTATTTAACAGAGATAAAAATACGAAATAGATTTTCTTAAGAAATGTCAGTAAAACATTTACAATATGTTAGTGTCTTTCCACTGAGCAGTTTGAAATGACTTGTTCTTGCTCTGAACAGATATTTCAAACCTAGAATTGCTCTAACCTTTATCTCAAGCAGTGTTCGCTTGTATCTTTTCTTTTACACCTGCAGAAAAGTATGAAAGCCACCATATGGAGTGCCATGGTCCCCAGCCACATACCACGGCACAGAACTGAAAAATGCACCCAAAATACCAACTGAAAAACCGTCCATATGCTAGACAGCACAATCTGATGAAAAGCAGAATACTCACACTCCCTGGAAAAAATTATGTTTCGTTTACTCACTCTCAAATATTTCCACCACACAGTCGCCAGAATTCTGAGTGGTTTTATTCAGCTGTAGAGCAACACTTTCTGCTCTGAAACACTCTTTCCTCTCTTCTTCGTCTTTTCCAGGATGTCTTCCTACTCCTCTTAGAGTCCTTCTTTTTCAGTTTTTATTTATAGCTCTTTCAGTACACTGTCTTTTGAGTATGATGCTTTCCACAGTAAAAGCAAAAGTATTTGGTATTTAAAAATCTTCTTTGTTTGTGGAATAATTATTTATTAAATTGCATTTTATTATCTTTCTTACTGGCAAAGATTAACATTTTATATAATTTTTTTCCAGAAAATATATATGTGAATATATATATGTGAATTTGCACATTTGCATATATATATATATATACACACATACATATATCTGTCCAAGTATAATTAGCACTTCAACATCACCTGTTCTATGAAGTCCATAAGTATGAAATCCGCAAGACCACATAAGCGACTTCACAGCATTCGTAAAACTAAAAACTAAAAGGTGCTGTTAGAGATTTTTCCTTGTAAAGGTGTAACTTCAATGTTTAGGGTTGCACTTGTAGCAGTGGATAAGGCTAACACTGAAAGAACAGAGGTAATGCAGTGCTCTGGTTTCAGTGCCTTCTCCATCATCTGCACCTACAGGCTTGAGTGTAAACTGAAGGCAAAATCAACCTGCAACCATTTTGTGTTTTGTGTTTAAAGATGCTCTTTTATAGAACACATCACTTTCTGCACAAACAGGATTCACAGTACACAGAACAGAGAAATATTTCTTCCTAATTAATGCCATTAATAACCCCAGGACATAAGTGCACAATTACATCTTATTTCTGGATCTGCAAAATGCTGCTCCCCACTGCAAACAGGGCCAAAATACAATCATGCTTTCTCATTCACACTTTGCCTACATAATTTAGGCTTTAAAAATAAAATTCATTTGGCTAATGGTATATTTAAGTCACTAGGCACTACTTTTCATGTATAACTATTTACTTTACATATAATCCTGACAATCAGAAAAAATGTGAAAAATATAAAGTATAAAAGCTGGTGTTTAATTCAAAAAGTATGTTATGTGATCTGGACTGTGCACATAGTATGCCTTAATAGAACAGTAACACACTGTCTATGAAAAACTATCAGAATAATAAAAAAAAAAAAACCTATTAGGATAATAATACTAAAAAAAATCAACAACTAACCAAAGTACTAAAACATAAAACATACCCACTAAATATCTCATCTCTTATATTTGCATTCCTAAACAGCTGGTTGATGTACAAAACATCAGGCTGAAGAATATATATTTGGAAAAATAATAACCTCCTTATGCAATATATACCATAAAACCTTTTTCTTCCATCTGCTATATAGAAATTGAACTATATTTAAGCCACAGTCTAGTAGCAGAAGTGTTCTGATGAACACTGTTAATCTGAAAAATGTTACTACTCTACTCTGCCAAAACAATCTGCTGGTGTCAAAAAAGACACTATTATGCACTGTCTCTGAGGGGCAATCTTGATTTATTGAAAACATTCAGATCATGAATAAGATCCTAAGCTTTAAGGAATTGTTCCCTTCACTGCAAGCAATTAAGGGTAATTTACACCCACTGAAAATCTCTCTGAATATTTTGCTTCACTCCATAATTTCTAAAACAACGCATCAAGACTAGTCCTCACTGTTTGTGTACAGCAGTAAGAACAAGTAGATACGGACAAAACGTTTTCAGTCTCCCAGATATCCTCACAGAAGCCCCCTCTCCCCATCCCTGAGATTTCTCCAGCCTTCTAGGGCAGTTTGCTGAAGATTCTTGAGATTAATCCTTGTATCACCTAACCTTTGCAGCCAAAGTGCAAATTCCTGCAGACTTCCTCTTGCACATTTCTACCACCATCATAGTGCCAGCTGCATCTCTGAAGCATATAATTTCCCTGTTCACCACTTCTACACAAATTTTGTCCTTCACAGTATATTGTCCTGAATTCCCTCCAATGTGTAAAATTCTTCAGGGAGAAGTGGAAATCCAAACCCTTTTCCATTAGTAAACTCCACCAGTCTGTATTGCATTTCTCTATTCTGAAATTTTGTTGTCAGCTCCGGGCATACACTGGAGGTGCAACTGAAGAGTTTTCCACTGCTATTGCCTCTTCCCCCCTGCCCCATCATTGTTTTCCTCTCATAAATTGCTTAAATTTTTGACACCATTGCAAAATTTACTGTGTAAACCTGGACCTCACTGACCCTGAAAGTGCAGCCCAGACATCAACCGCTAGTAAGTCTTGTTTTAACTTGATCAGTAGTGGACAGATATCGTGTTTGTCAGATTTTTTCTCTCTACTTTAATCATTTAATAAAATAAGACCCTGCATGTTGAGACAGCTCTGAGGGTAACTGTTGCCACTGGATCTTGAACCATAATCCCTTAAACACTGTGAGTAGGTAAGCCTCCTGAGAGCTGAACTACCCTCACTAAAATATTTATGTTTTGACATTCAGTTTTAAAGTGCTCATTGGAAGGGGCGTCAACCTTTGTGGTAGAAAAATTACCCTTTTGTTATAAGCCTGCACCTCATCTATGTCACACATCCCAAATACCATAGGAGATTCCTTCACATGCACAAGAACTCCAGGATGCTTGAAACAAAGGGTTTAGAGAAGATAACATGGTGTCGACTGCAATGTCTGGTTATCCCGAAAAGAGAGGGGAAAAAAAGGTATAGAAGGAGTGTCCCTTTAGAGTAAGTGAGATGGGGACCCTTCCATGAAATGAAGATCTGCAGTATGATGAAACACATTAACTCACTATGCCAGATGACATTACAACTACAGATTATATCCTCCTGCTGCTAACTGGCCTAAATATGCACATGGGGGATCTGTAAATGTAGTGCACATCCTGCAGTCTGCATCTGGTTATCAAGCATTAAACTATCACTGTTCTAAACACATGGCAGTGTTACACTAAACTGGCTCCAATACCCTCTGACTCAGGTGAAAGGACTTGATGAGATAACAGAAAAACACTAGGCATACTTGAATACATGATATGTCTTCAAAAAAAATGTGTAAAGAAAACCAGGCAACAGCTTTTGGTCTTTCATACTGCTCTGAAGCTGATCATAAGATTGTATGCTGCTAGAGTGCTAAGTTGTGTGGGGTTCTGGTAGTTTTCTTTCTTTGCCAAAGAAAAAATTAACAAAATAAAGGGTTTTTTCTTAATATCATTTTCTCCATGACAAAGTGCTTTATTGGTTTTTCACCTTGCTGTGGAACATTTTATAGATCTAAGTTGCTGGAAAGGAACATGCTAATTTAATGAGGTATTGAAAAGAAACACCAGCAGTATTTGTATATCTGTGACCAATCAAGTCAAATATTTAAATTCCCACAAGGTCAATTTCTGCAGCCTCATTTAAGCTGAGGAACTTCACATAATACCTAGGGATGACTTTCTTGCAGAACCACTGAATTTCCAGAGGAGGCACTCCTGCATTACTGCTTAGCGTTAAGCCTGGTTTGACACGAGAACTGAAAAAACCATGGTCTATTTTATGCACCCTTCCTCAGCTAGAATTTGGCTTTTATTGACATCAGAAAACAAAACCCAATAGTAGCATGAAAGCATACATGTAAAAAAGAAATGCTCATGATCAACTAGACTGAATGACTCAAGAAAGGCCTTCACTGAAGAACCACAGAACACATCAGATACTGAAGCCAAAATCCAAAAATATATACAGAAACTTATCAGCCAACCTGGTACTAAAACTGACTCCTAAGCAGTTCATTTAACAGCAAACTATTTGAACTTTCAAGTATTTTCTATTTTCATTGCGCACTGGAATTAATTTGTGAGCTGAATACTTTTGAGGAAAGCTTAGTCAGGTTTATAGTGGAGAATTTAATTTAGGGTAGAGCAATCTAAGTATTTGCATTAATAACTATTTCTTCAGTCAATTCTCTGGCTGTTGAAGAAACATAGAATATTATGGACACAACACGCACATACACACAGTTACACATTCTTCTCGTCAGATAATTCATGGATAATTTGCAGTTACACAAATGCTTTACAATTACCATTTTATATGAAAGATTCATACCAAATAATCAAGAGTCCTTTACTATTAAATCAATAAACGTAGATTCAAGAGAGTTGTGAGGCTGTCATTTGACTCTTAACACAATTCCAGTGACCTTAATCATCCTTTAATTACAGCAAGATCTCCTATTGTAAGAGTGAAATACCCTGTGATTAAAATGGCAATCTTTAACGGCTTTTTGCAAGAAAACAGTCAACATTGTTTACATTTGTATCTTTATTAACATTAACTGACACACACTTCTAACATGCAGTAGTAGCTCAATTTATTACCTTTGATACATCCCTATTATTCCAGATAGATTTTAATCTATATTAAGGGCTCAAAACCAAGATACTTCACATGCTCAATACTGAAAGTTGCCATAGACAGCTTTTAGCTTCTTTACTCTTCTCACTTTGTTGTGGATTTTATTGTAATTGTTTTATAAATCTTACTCAGCCTCTCTCCCTGACCCTGTAAGAGAAGTGTGCCTAGATTAGATCCCCTGGTAGTTGCAGACTGAAGAGCTAGAAAAGCATGTACAAGGACTTTAAACAGGATGCTACATTTGGTCCCAGGATAGTTCTTTTGGATTTGTATAATGGGGTTGTTGTTCTTTTTTTTCCCCAAAAGATGACAACTCACCAGTCACATTGAGCTAATTCTAATGAAGTACAGTCATATTACTTCTAAACATCCTCACCTCACTTTTGCATCTTTAAAACTGTCCTGATATGGCTGTGAGCATCATTTCCCAACCAATCTTTATTTGTTGACCTGTTGTATCCTCATTAGCAATGTTCTATGCAAACTAAATTTACTTATTCAACTTCATGATATTTTCCATCTTGAATAGCTCTTCACTTGAGAATATTTATACCTATCTTTTTCAGAAACAGGGTAAATATCTAGCTTTCACCAGTAAAAATTCCCTGCTGACTTTTAATACTATGGCAGAGAAACAATTAGCAAATGTAATATGGGTACAAAAGTAAAGTCATATATCACTGCCAAGAAGAAACTGTTTCAGAAACTGGCATTCTTCAGAGTTCGGCTCCTTTATGTGTTTACTTATTTGCCTTGGAAAAGTGATTTATTTTCTGCAAAGCTGTACAATCATTTATGTTTTAGCTAAAAGATAGTAAGGCAGTATATCTTGTTAAGAGACTATGAAGTATAGGCTGTCCTTTCAAGTCTCTGCTTTGACTTGAAAACTTACCTATCAGAACACCAGATTTTACCATTGCAATGGCAAAAGATTAAAGTGTCAATATTTCAGTTCCCAGAATCAGAGTGCCTCACTAGTTTTAATCTCCCACCCCTCCCTAAATCCCCTGTTTTGTCAGGGAAGACATCGTCTGCAGAATCTTGGCTCACCTGACCTACCTCACCTTTTGAAATCACAAGTATAAGGATTAAATCTTACCCAAAAAGTGATAATTATTCTTTTATTTAGCAACTAGAAGTCTGAGGACCCAGATCACAAATCACTTGCTGCTGGTGCACGCAACCTATTGTAGGAAAGCAGGACAAGTCTCTGTGTGGATGCATGGGTGGATGGGGGAACGGGGTGGAGGGGGAAGGGTCACTATCAAACAGCCAAGCACTGCAGATCTAGTCTTACCAGCTGAATACTAATCAAAGAAAAAAAAAAAAAAACACCATGGTTTCAACATTTGCAAACTCCAGAACACCCTTGACATAAAAGGGGGAAAGCTCTGTGACATAACTCAGGAAATTTCTTGTCCTCGATAATCTTTTGCTCTGTAGCATCAGTGACGGACTTTCAGGCAAAGCAAGACAGGCTCTTTGGCTTCGCAGAGAGGACTGAGACCGCCGGGACTTAGCTCTCCCTGTATTTTACAGAAGTCTACGGTCCTCCCTTCCCCCAACCCACTTCCCCGCTTGTGCCTGAGAGACTTCTCCGAAGAGAGATATTATTGTTCTCTAATTATTCAGAAGGTGCTCAGACGCCTATAACATTGGTATTCTTACTTCCCACGGTTCCCCCGCCACACCTGGTGTCGGTGCTTCAGCTTCTCCCTTCTCTCCTCCCCAGAAGCGAGGCACGGGTCGCTCCCGAGCGCTGGCCGGGGGAAACTTGCGGCTGCTGCCGCGCCGCCCCGCGGAGCCGTAGCCCCGTTGCCGAGCTGGAGCAGTGTCGGGGCAAGGCGGGGGAACTAAGCCGCTCAAAGCCCTCTCCCGCTCCCTGTCTCCCTCTGGCTACGTGAGAGGGAAAAAGGGTGAGGAAGGTACGGAAAGGCAGAGGTGCAGCCGGCACTTACCTGCTTCTCCTCTCCCTCGGCTGCCCAGCTCAGTGAGTATTTTAATCCCAAGGACCCACGGTGCGTCAGCAGCGAAACGATGGCGGGATGCTCCCAAGCGGGGGCCGGGCTGCGGGCAGCCGGGCGCCCGCCTGGCATGAGGGCTGCGATCCCTCCCGCGCACTCGCCTGCACCTGCGGAGATAGGATCTCCGCCGCTTCCCTCCTCCTTTCGCAGCGCAGCGCGACACGGCACAGCGCGGGGAGCTGCTGGGCACACGGTGGGAGAAGTGGGTGCCGGTGCCAAGCCCAGCTCCGACTGGGTGCGGATCGTGGCTGCTGGAGGAGGAGGAAGAAGAGGGAGGGAAAGAGGAGGGAGGGAGGGAAGGAGGCAGAGGAGGTGGAGATGCTGCTCTGGGCAGGGGATATTAAGACTCGGCTGCCAGAGCTGGCTGCCAGCTCCGTCCGGGGGCGCGCGGAGGAGGTACCGGGACTCTTTGTGTATCCCGAAAACCCAGCAATGGCTATTGAGAAGGGATCCAGGGAGCAACCAGCCTGCCCGACCCCACTCCTCCCGCCGCTCCTCCTCCTCTTCCTTGACAGGATATACAGATGGAGTCCTTTGGATGAAAATCAGGAGCCGGGCAAGGGGGTGGGGCGGGAGCCAATGCGTCTCTCGGTTTATGTTTGAAACGGGGAGTTCAAGGAGAGAGTTTAAGAAATTTTTTATTCCACCCCCACCCCCCGTCCACACGTCCTAGAAGCCGCCTTGAGCTCTCGAGGCATGAAGGTGAAGTCGCAAAACTAATTTGAACTTACGGGGTCCCCAGTTCTGCCCTGTCAACCTCCCCAACCTGCCCTTCTTTCACTTGCAAAATCCAAACCTCACCCCCCGACCCATTCGCCTGGCCTGCGTGAGGAAGTTGGGGGCAGAGGGGGGGCAGCGGACTGGGTCTGGGTCCCCTCTCCTGGTCCTGGGGCAAGGTTCAGACTTGTCACCAAGGGGCTCAAGGGACCCAAAATCCCTCACTCCTGCTGCCCTCTGCCTCTCGAGTGCTGCTGTTTCTCCTATCCGGTCCCTGTTTAAACGGGGGTTGTGAAGGGAGAGAAGAGGATAAAATTAAAAAAAATAAATAATAAACTTCGCACTGGAACAAGTAAATCAGGTGTTTTCACAGAGTAAACGGCAGGGAGAGGTGGCAGTGGCTGTGCTGAAGCTCCGCGCTCGGGTGGGAGGAGAAGACGCAGTGTCACGCTGGGGCTGATGCCTGGCAGCATCCACGCACAGCCCCGCAACCCCGGAGCTGCTTTGGGAAATGAATAACTGCTTTGTTTGGACTTGGTCCGGCTGGGAAAAAGGCAGCGCAAACTTTCTGCCTCATTTCAGCGTTGCTGAAGCCTTTTGGGTCTGCAGAATGAAATAGAGCTACAGATGAAGCATGATCACTCAGGAGTCAGGACGCCTCCTGCAAAAGCAAAACCAAAAATAAATAAATAAATAAATAAAACCAGGCAGAGGTTCCAAATGTTGGCAGAGCTGCTGAACTGACATATTCCATGGGCAAAAATATTTTTAACACGTACTGTTTTTAGAACAATGGATCATACCAAGGGCAACTGTAAGGAGTGAACCTTGGCCAATGTCTTCTGGTTTTTGAAAAGCATTCTCAAGACACTATGAACAAACTAGTAACGTGCATTTATAATTAATGCATATTCCTACACATTATACTGCAAAGTGTGGTGCCAACAGTAATAAAATAATGTGAGGATAAAATAACAAAATAATTGGTTTAGATCAGAAATGATTTTTTTTTTTTTAATAATTTTAATTTCTGAATTTGTTTGTAGCCTTTGAATACATAGATGCAAACAGACATGAGTATTTTAATAAATATAATATGTGACTGTTATGTGTTCCTTGTCCTTCAGCTTCATTTTCAGACATATGATTTCCAATGTCACCCTTCTAATCGGGAAAGGCAATTCAGCATCATGGCACTGTGAACTGCAGAAGTGGTTTAAAGAGAGAAACTAGAAGCAATCTTCATCCTCCAAGTTACGGAGCATCTGAGTGTATGGTTACAACTTAATAAGATGTATTCAGGCAAGAAAATCCTAAAGCGTGATTGCACACAGTTGCTTAAGACTGTAATTAAGAATTCTTCTTCCTTTGTTCTCCTTCCCCCAATCCCTAATTCATCTTTCACAAGTTAATCAAAATAATACTCTTTGCACTGATCCTTAGAGGACAAGGTTCAAGGACAGATTATCTTTTTTTTTTTTTTTTTTTATCACTGAATATCATAAACACCTCTTCTTTCAAATTCACTCTTAGATGTAACCAGTACTTGGAAACCTTATCTTTTCCTACTTAATTCAGTAGCTATGACTTCAGTGGTGAAAATAGAACAGTTTAAAGAGAGAGAGAGAGAAAAAAAAAAAAAAAAAAAAAAAAGAGAGATCATTGTTTGGAAGTAGGATGATATAAAAAAAAATAAAAAGAATCTAAAAGAGGTCATGAGCTTCATAAACTCTACCTAACGAACTTCTGTTTGCTCTTCAGGTTAAAAATAGTTTTACAATTACTTTAAATCTTTATAAAGAAAGGATTCTCACTTTTTTTTTTTCATTATATTATATTATATTTATTATATTATATTATTATGATCCATATATTACTAATGGAGAATTGGAATAGCCAATTATCACCCAATTAAAATGCTTTTGTGTGTAGACCTTCATAGAATATTTCATGATGTTCTTACTAATGTAACAGACTTCTCTCAAGGCTGTGCTTTATGTTACAAAAAATCTGTGTTCTCTCAAGCAAAACCCTTCATTAAACTCTATGTCTCTGAAAACATTTGAACTTATTTTTACTATGTTGAAAATAGGATAGATATTTTTTTCTGAATATTTTTCTAAATGCTTATGCTGTCATATCAAAATCAAATGTATTAAACTCTTTAACTTTTATAGGAGTAAAATAGCCCAGTGATTCCAAGCAAAAAGTGTGACTAAGCAGATCAATTTAATTTCATTGCACAGGCAGAATAAAATACAAAAAAGCAATTATTCTTAGTCACTTTTGGCAATCTACCATTTTTAGTAACATAAGCAAATGTATATTTTTTAATACAATTTGTTCTTGACTGTCTTGATTGTGGGCTTTTGCCAAAGAGTCAGTCCATTCCAATGCATTGACTGTAATAATTTTGGCTGTAATCCATACTCACAGTGCTGTTGCATTTCTTTCTAATATGTTTTGTAGTGTATTTAGTCATCTTGAGAGGTATGGATGTCCCGTTTCCACAGGAAGGTCTACAATTTGCAAAAAAATAAAACATTGGACCATGCTTGACCGTCTCTTAGGCCCTGTAAAGACTGACCCTTGATCAGCCATCAAGAGGTGCATTGGTACTGACACTTTTCCCATCTTTTGACTTCTGAAAATGTCAAGGATGCCTCGTTACAGTGCAAGCTAAGTTGCTCTTCTCTATAGTGGATCCATATGTAGATTTAGGACTATAAAACCTGCCCTGAAACATGCTTTCAAATGTGTCTTAGACAATAAGAGCTTTGGTGTCCACAGCTTAGGGAAGATTTTTACCTGAGGCAAAAACCAGAGGCTTTTTATAGCTGTCTTCAGAACCACTGAAATCTCTTAACATTAGCATTTCTACCTAAACACTCATAATATACATTCTGAAAAAAGGCAATATCTGATAACTGCTACTGGATGCTGGTAACTCATCAACTGTGTGGGCAGAAATAACTTCCATTATGTGCTCAGCAACAACTTGCAGAGTTCCTTCAATTCTAGAATATATTATGCTCAGAGGCAAAATGCTAACTTTTCCTTACATTTCCTAAAAATTTATATGGATATTAGTCTTTCATGAGGCAACTAGGAGAGCTTGCAGTTTAAGATCTTGTTTAAAGGAAAATACCACCATTAGCACATGGTTTCGCTGTACTAATTATAGAGTACTAATGCCTCTATAAACAACTCTGAGTTAAGGACTTCTGCTGTCCAGAGGTATTATTTACAGGTGGCTATAATTCTGATGTGAATTTCTCACCTTCTGTATCACATGGCAAGTCACTGTTCATTGCTGTGCTTACACTAGCTCTGATTCAAATCTAGAACTGAGCATTTCTGCCTTCATTCTTCTTTTGTTCTCATTTCTACAAATGGCAGAAGTAAAAACAAAAGGCTTATTGAAAGTGAAGACACTGCCTTTATCAAGATACTCAACACAAGAATGTCTCTGCCTTTCTGTGTCCTCCCAGTTATGGCTTAATTCCCTATTTAAACTGATTTTTTTGAGTCTATTACATTGCTGTCTATATTCCAGGAGCTTTTTCTCTCTGTAGAGCCATGGTAATTAAGGGGACCTACCAAATAACTGCCAAAATTTCAGCAACCTTATTTTTAGAAGATATTTTTTAGAATATCCTCAATAGAAAAGGCAGCCAAAAAGACACAATAGTGCGAACTAAATTGTAGCAAATAACAAGTGGTGATTCAACGTGGGAATTTCTCTTTATGTCTCCACAGCCACCTATTTCATTTAGGAAGTGTTAGCTTTTAAATTAAATATTACCATCATGGCTCCACCTGTTCTTTTCTGTTTCCTTTCTACCTTCACTTTAGATTTCACAATATTTTGATGGCCTATTTGGCCCATGTATACTGGCAAATCTGTGTAACTAACTGGTATGATTGAAAGAATTGTATTCTTCAGAAGTAAATCCAGTTAATCTTAGGCAATACAATTGTGAAACTAATAAGAAATTACTGTTGATAACAGTAATAAATGTGAATGCAGATAAAAATGGATTTTATGTTGTCAGGAAGAACAGAGAAAGGCAACAGTTGTAGGAAAGGAGCCTGTAAAGTTAAGAAACCGTAAATAAGAAACTGGCTTGTTTAATCCAAAATTAAAAGGAAAAGATTCTGACATTGCAGGTAATTTATTACTCACACAGTAGTAAGAACAGCACAAGGAGAATCAATTGAAAAAGAACTGCATGGAAAGAATTTTGAAAATCTCACAGGAAGACAGTGGCAAATGGCAGGTAGGCTGTCAGAAGACTGAAAAGAGAAAAGGAGAATTTCATTATGGCCACACTGGAGTGGGCTATTTGTACAGGGAAGGATAGATGTCTTAAAAAAGCCCTAAGATTAGAATGTAGGCTGTGTGGCCAGGCTCCAGATGTTATTCATCATATAATAAGTGGATGTACTGAGCTGGCCAGCACTGAGGTAGAGTATGGCAGGACAAAGCTGGCAGTGTCATGCACTGAGCACTCTGCAAGAAGTATGGATTACCAATAGGGGAAGAAAAAAAAAATAATTAAAAAAAAAATAATTAAAAAACCCCAGCAGCAGCCAAAGAAAGATGCGGAAAATAAAAGCATTAAAGGGAGGAAGAATGCATAAAAGCCTTCTTTCTATTTCATTCAAGGTGATGGTTCAAACAAAATATTACGAAAGGCATAGTAAGGCCAAAAGCAGAAGAAAACTAATTGAACTAACACTGCAGAAGTACTGAATATGTTAAGTAGCCCCTTAACAGATCTCACTTAGCCACATTTATCAGCATCTCTTAATGGGCACAATGGTTCAAATTGTAAATAAATCCACAAACACTTGGGGCTCAGATTAATGTTTCATGCCAGAAAGATACTGCTGATGGGGAAGAAGCATCACCATTTCATATAATCATGCCCTGGGTTCAGCAGTAGCACTCATTTTTTCTCCTTCTTAGGAGCTGGTGCAGTGCTGTGTTTTTGACTTTCAGCCTGGGAACAGCACTGAAAACACTGATGTTTTTAGTTGCTGCTCAGTAATGTTTAGTTTGACCAAGGACTTTCTGAGTCTCATGTTCTGCCAGGGAGGGGGGAGGCAGAGAGGAAGCAGAGACAGGACACCTGACCCAAACCAGCCAAAGAGGTATTCCATACCCCAGCACGTCATGCCCAGGATGTAAACTGGGGGCAGTTACCCAGAAGGGTTAGATCACTGCTCAGTTTTGCTGGTGAGACAACGGGGGTTACAAAATTACAAAATGAAGATATAAACCTTTGGAATCAATTTTAAGTAATTTTAAGTTTGATTGCTTTGTAACAGTAATAATGGAAAATTACTGAGATCCATGACATACAGAGAAAAAATATACAGTACAGCTAGAGAATATGCTGAGAATCCTTGTACAAGATAAAGTGCTGCAATTGACATAGTTTAGGCTTTTATGACCTTATTATAAAATGAGTGTAAGAAAAACAGGCTAGAAGAGGACATAAAGATAGGGAGTATCTGGAATGACAGGGGCCCAGGATGGGCTGCAGTTAAACTGACTGATAAGTGTGAGAACAGGGTGACTGTTATGTCTGTAGTGTTAACGGACCAATTAAGCTGGTGTAAGCATCTACTGCGCATGCCCCAAAGGCTACCTGCAGTGATGAAGATTGTTGGAAGAAGTAAACGACCCTGAAAGACCACCATCACATTTGTATATGCATGCAGGGAAATTTCTGGAAAATGATGTGAACCATATATAGCCTCATGAATATGTATGTACACTCTGTAGCTATATAAGGACTGCTTGTGTAGCAATACGGGGACACACGTTAGGAGGAGTTATCCTCTGTGTCTCCTGGCACTGCAATAAAGAATACCTGCTTGTCAACTAGAAAACTTTGTTGGCAAGTTTGTTCCTGGAGTTTTCCTGGAATCACTGGGTATCGGTCAGTGGGTGGTGAGCATTTGCATCCTCTTCCCTTGTTATTTCCCTTATCATTATTATTATTATTGGTGGTAGCAGCAGTGGTTTTGTTGTACCTTAGTTACTGGACTGTTCTTATCTCAACCTGTGGGGGTTACATTCTTCTGATTCTCCTCCCCACCCCTCCAGGAGCTGGGGGGAGGAAGGGGAGGAGAGAGTGAATGGCTGTGTGATACTGAGTTAATAGCTGGGCTTAAACCATGACAGTTCTTTTTGGTGCCCAACATGGGGCATGAAGTTTTTTGATGACAGTTCTGACCGGAGTGTGTCTAATTGTATTTATGATAAACGTTCATTGTTTTGGTTTAATAGTCACTCGTCACAATGCTGATTTGTTGGCTCTCAAAGTTGTTGCTCTTGATCTCACAGTTTCTGCATGTTGTAACTTACAGACAGTATTTGCTGTGTTAGTGTTTATCAGCTGGGGGCCTTGGGCTAAGGTTCTTGTTTCATTGTACTTTATGGTAATAACTTGCAACACAACAGAATCATTGATCATGAAACTGGTCTGGTTTGTGTTCCCATTGTGATCACCACCTCTATACTTTGGGAGTTATATAATAGAAGTATTTAGCAATTGCGCATCTTTTTTCCCCTCCTCAGGGGGTCAAACCATGAAGGAGACAGTTTGTTATGTTCTCAGTCCCTGCACCAGACTATTTACAGCATCATCTGAGAGTTCTGAAGTTTTTGAATGGCCTTTAGGTACCCTTGAAACCTGCTTTCTAATTGCAATGGGGATCACCATGTTGGTGCACATAAAGAATGTGTTTTACCCATGACCATTTTACTTGATCTTAAGAGTTAAGCAGAGTCAGGTTTGGGGCTTGTCTAGGGTTAGACAACAATATAGGAGGACCAAGAGGCTGGACGGTCAGTGACTGGAAGGGTGTGTGGGATAGTATGGGTAAGTATTTAGGCCAGTGGGCCCTTCCATTGCTTTGGAATTTCACTTCTGAAAAAGTGAAAAATACAGAAAAATTAGTAAAACACTTAAACGAGGTGTGTTGTTGTTCTGGTCATACCAGAGATGGACAAATCATGGCAATGTGCTGGGGCTTGGCTTATGCTTACAGAGCTCTGTTCAATGCTAACCAGCACATTCAAAAGGAAAAAAAATTCCCTGGATCTGAGGTCAAAGGTTTTGGAATGCTACCAGAGGAGGAGGTGATGCATGCCGAAGAGGCCCCACCATATAATGAACTGTCAGAAAGCAAAAAGCAATATACCTTGTTTACCGATGGGTCCTGTCTCATTGAGGGAAAGCATCATAGATGGAAAGCAGCCATATGGAGTCCTCGACAAGAAGTTGCAGAAACTGCTGAAGGAGAGGTTGAATCGAGTCAGTTTGTGGAGGTGAAAGAAATCTAGCTGGCCTTGGACACTGCTGAATAAGAAAAGTGGCCAGTGCTTTATCTCTATACTGATTCATGGATGGTGGCAAATGCTCTGTGGGGGTGATTACAGCAATGGAAGCAGAGTAACTGGCAATGCAGAGGTAAACCCATCTGAGCTGCTGCAAAATGGCAAGATATCGCTGCCTGGGCACAGAAGCTGGTGGTGAAGGTATGCCATGTAGATGCTCATGTATTCAAGAGTCAAGCCACTGAGGAATACCAAAACCACCAACTAGTGGATAAAGCTGCTAAGATTGAAGTGACTCAGATGGACTTAGATTGGCAACATAAGGGTGAATTATTTTTGACCCAATGAGCCCATGATACTTCAGGCCATCAGGGCAGTGATACAACATACAGATGGGTTCATGATAGAGTGGTGGACTTAACAATAGACATTGTACAGGTTGTTCATGACTGTGAAACGTGCTGCAATTAAGCAAGCTAAACAGCTAAAGCCTCATTGGTATGGAGGACAATGGCTGAAATACAGATAAGGGGAAGCCTGGCAGATTGATTCTATCACACTCCCACCAACCCGCCAAGGCAAGCGCCATGTGCTTAGCATGGTGGAAGCAACCACCGGATGGCTGGAAACATATGCTGCGCCCCAAGCCACCGGTGGGAACACTATCCTGGGCATTGAGAAACAGATTTTGTGGTAACACAGCACCCCAGAGAGAACTGAGTCAGACAATGGGACTCATTTCTGGGGCAACCTTATAGACATTTGAGTCAAAGAGCATGGCATTGAGTGGGAATTTTACATACCTTACTATGCACCAGCCTCTGGGAAAATCGAACAGTGCAATGGGTTATTAAGAACTACACTGAGAGCAGTGGGTGGTGGGACTTCCAAACTTTGGGATGCACATTTACCAAAAGCCACCTGGTTGGTCAACACCAGAGGATCTGCCTACGGGGCTGGTCCAGCCTAGTCAGAACTTCTACATACTGTAGAGGGGGACAAAGTTCCTGTGGTGCACATAAAGAATTTGCTGGGGAAGACAGTCTGGGTTATTCCTGCTTCAAGTAAAGGTGAAACCCCTTGTGGGGTTGCTTTTGCTCAGGGACCCACATATACTTGTTGGGTAATTCAGGAAGATGGGGAAGTCTGATGTGTACCTCAAGGGGATTTGATTTTAGGGGAAAACAGTTAATGTACTCAATTGCATGCTATTGCCAGTTATGTAATGCTTTTATAGCCCACCAACTAGATGTCTTCTAGCTACCAGCAGCTGGCCTTGACTTCCCTCTTACCATTACCCCAACAAAGAACTAATTTAAATGAAACCGGACAAGTTCTGCAGTAAAGGTATGACCAGCATCAGCAGACGACGATCCAAAACTATACACAGCGTCTCCTGTTCTGAAAGACCATTACAAGAGATGGACTGACATCATGGACCAGATGGACTCAACAGCTTTATAGGGATTGGTCCATGCACAAGGAATGATCTCTCTCTCTCTCTTTCTGTGTGGATGTATAAATATGTGTATATATATGAGATAGAAGTGATGGTATATTGAAAATGTGGGATTTGAGCATGATGTGTATGGTATGGAATAAGGGGTGGATGCTGTCCTGGGGTCAGCAGTAGCAGTCATTTTTTCTCCTTCTTAGTAGCTGGTGCAATGTTGTGGTGTTCAGCAGTAGCAGTCATTTTTTCTCCTTCTTAGTCAGCTGGTGCAATGTTGTGGTTTTGACTTTCAGCCTGGGTACAGCACTGAAAACACTGATGTTTTTAGCTACTTCTCAGTAATGTTTAGTCTGACCAAGGACTTTCTGAGTTGCATGCTCTGCCAGGGAGGAGGGGAAGCAGGGAGGAAGCAGAGACAGGACACCTGACTCAAATCAGCCAAAGAGGTATTCCATACCCCAGCACATCATGCTTAGGATGTAAACTGGGGGCAGTTACCCAGAAGGGTTAGATCACTGCTTAGTCTGGCTGGGTATCGGTCAGCAGGTGATGAGCATTTGCATTCTCTTCCCTTGTTATTTCCCTTATCATTGTTATTATTGGTGGTAGCAGCAGTGGTTTGTGCTATACCTTAGTTACTGGACTGTTCTTATCTCAACCTGTGGGGGTTACATTCTTCTTATTCTCCTCTCCATCCCTCCAGGAGCAGGGGGGAGGAAGGAGGGGCATGAGTGAATGGATGCATGGTACTGAGTTACCAGCTGGGCTTAAACCACTACAAATCAGCCCTTCTCTCTTTTTTGATGTTTGTAGAAAAAAGTTAGGTTAGATAAGTTTCTGCTGGATGCTAAACTCAATTCTGCAGGTCATTCACACTGCGATGTAACTAAGGTCAATTTTTCAGGGGAATTGAAATCTAGACTGAAAACGTTTGTCTGATCCTATGAAAAGCTACACAAAGAATGTCAAATTGACTTCAGGGAGTTCTGTACACTTCAGGGGACTGCAACTGTGCAGCAATTATCTGAAAATCTGCAACAAAATTGCTTGTGAAAAAAGCCAATATATGCACAAATAAGCCAGCAACCGCACAGGCACAGCAGGATGTGCCTCTTCAGGTCAGTCTATATTCTGCATCAGCTATAAAAAATTTAATGTGAATAACTCCTCCACTGACCTCTAAGCCCAAATCAGATTTTGAATCTTGTCAATACAAGTGTCAATACCATCAGGAATAAGATCAGAGATTATTGCTACAATTTTAGAGGACTTTTCTGAATAATGGCCCAGATTTTGTATAATTCTGCATTGTGACTAGTGTTCGAGATGTTTATAGCATTCCCTGGGTGAACACATAAGCTAAGTTAGAAAATTTTATTTATTTGCATGTTTTTCCCTTGACAACAGAAATAATTGGACAAGCTTTGTCTCTCTTTAGAAAAAATACCACTAAAAATAAAAAAAAAAAAAAAATCCTCAATAATCTGCAAAGAAAAAAACAAGCCAGAAAAAACCCCAAACCAACCCCAAAACACCAAGCATCTACAAAATGTACATTCTGAGCATTAGAAGTACAAGAAACGGTACAAGCAAGGAGCATGCTGGTGAACCTTCTTTTTCTTTTTCACCTTCAGACAATCAAACTTTTCATGTCTGAATGTTAAACTAAATGCAAAGCCTCTATACCTGAATATCTATGCAAAAAGAACTCTAAAATGTCATGCAAGCGGTTGTACAGGAAGCAGATAGATAGAAATATCTTCCAAGTGAGCTAGAGAAAAATCTGACTGTCTTCATCATCTTGAACTGCCCACTTTCGCAATTCCTTGGTGTGAGTGCCGAAGGAGACATAATTTGCTATGTCAATTTTTCACCCAGCTAATGTATCCATCAATTTTTTTATCCCTTAGGAATGACAACTCAGACAGTACTTTTATACTTAAAATGTTAAACATATTGTAAATTCCTTAATCCTATCCAGCTTCTACCTGTTCTTGTGGTGGATTTTGCATCCACTAAAATAAGTAAGAAAATATCTTCTGATTCAGCGAGAGAGGATTAAGTTTTATGAGAGGTCAAAGACTTCAAAGCCTGAAGCACAACATTTTGTCCCACTCCTGTAGAAGGTAAATCTTTATCCATATCTATGAAGATGCAGATCCTGATGCATTTCACCAGTGGTTGTACTACAAGAATAAAACCAGAGGCTGACCAGTTCTCATTTACTCCTACTTGTCTCCATGCCTGCATGTATAGGAGAAAAAAAAAAAGGGCTGAGGTCAGCTGAAAGAAAATAACACTTCTCTGGAACCTACTCCCTCCCACACTTAGCAGGTTAATGGTTTAGTGCCCTAGCACCAGAAGTAAGAGCCATTCAATCCCCTTCACTCTTCTAGTGTATTTCCTTCACTCTGCCACTCTGGCCTTTGGAGACATCAGTCACTGGTCAGTAAGATGCTATGTCTAATCATGCACCAACATTGACCTTAGTGTTACCAGTCCTACATGCCTTGGTTTTTTGACAGAAGTACTGCTTTGGCTTTTTTGAGTCCCTGAAGTTTGTTATATGTATTTCTATGGTGAACTTTCTAAGACAAGGCTTTTCTTTTATATCAGTTTTCAGACATAGAGCACTGGCACACTGATGTCAGTGTGAAGGACCACCATAGAGATAGATAATAACTTACTACACACATGCACACAAATCACATACAAGCCAACTATTTTAAGTGATCTCATGCCATGGAGCTTTTGTTCATTTATGCATATTCATGCTACTTTGGACTTAACAACCGTGACCTGATGAACCGAAATTCTGGAAAACTAGAAATACCATGAGATTTCTTTTTGAGGATTCTAGCGCTACCTTCTAAAAAATGTCTGCTTATATAAATCTTGCTTTATGTTGTAATAATGTAATTGTAATTACGTTGCAATGTTGTAATTATGTAATTGAAAATGTCTACTAGACTTCTTAGAGTAGCTTTTATTAATTCACCTTCAAAACAGTGGATAAGAATGGCTTCATGTATGGGATGCAGTATACATCCTCAGTCTCAAGACCAACAAAACAATAGGTACCTTTTGAGCAGCAGATGCCTGAAGGAGGATAATATACCCGTGAGTTAGTCAGCTGCTTCATCTGTCATTTTTATGAAGGCATATCATGGTTGGACAGAGTAAAATTGCCTGTGAAAAGCTATGTGAGAAAAAAAGGAAGAATGAAACAGGTAACTGCGTCTTCCTAAGTGCTGGATGAAATTAATGTTTATGGCAGCAGGAGAGCACACAGGAAAACAAATATAACAACTTTACAAAATATATCTTCATAAAATATCCATCATCACAATAGCTCTAAAATGTTGCTGTTGCTCAACTGCTATAATTATTTTAAAGAAAAAGTAATGTGGAAATTAGAAAGTAACGGATGTGAAACAATATTAAGCATAAATTCCTTCACACTTCCTATTAAGATTATGATTGTCAAACACCCTTTGGTTCAGAGAATAGAAACAAACAAGGGAAAATTTAACTGTTCTTCCATGCTGTAAGCCCACTGAGCTCTATAATTTGCTGAAGATTTGTTTTCTGACACTTTCAGCAGAAAAGGGGAGGGGGGGAAGAGTGTTTCTTCAAAAGCATTCTGACCCATAAAAAAGACCCAACTGTGTGTGTTGGGAAACATGTCCAAATGCTTCTCTATTTAAGGCTTTTTTCTCTTTTAGTAAAATGTCAGTACCTCTCTGAATAGATAGTGGCTTTGGCCAAGACCCTAGTGAAAGGCAACAGATGTTTCTAAGATTGTACACAGGCTATCCTCCATTCTGTTTCATTTCTGAAAGAGAAAAGGAGAAAAAGAGATAAAAAAATGTGCTTTAAATCACTGGACCATTTTGTACTTCAGCAAATCTGTCTGCACATGCTCGACTGGCCTTGCAGAAAAGGCTGAGCCTTTTGCATTCAGCCTGAGGTCAGTCCTAATGCTCTGTTCAGTGGTCCACACTCTTTTCACATAGAGCAGCTGCCTCTGTTTGCTAGAACAAATTGAAGTGATTCAGGCCACCAGCAGGGCCACAGTACAAGTGCTTTTCAGCAGAAAGGGAGGGAAAGCCTGAGAGCTGGACCAACCGTGGCTGCCCACAATAAACCGTAGGATTAGATTTGATACACTCAATACTAAAACATGTTCTTGCTGAAAAGTGGGCAATAATGACATAAGCTACAAGACAGTTGGGATGAAAGAAGAGAGAGACAAAGTGGTGTTCAAACATTTATTAAGTTACACCTAATTATTTAATTGGGGAACATTTAAAATTGCAACACTGACAGTTCTGGCTCAGGAACTGTTCAGGTTCTTTAACCACTGGCCAAATATTCTTGATGTAAGTATGATTCAAGACCTGTTGCATCTTCCCTCACACCTCAATATTGTTTGAAATATTGTATGCAAGTTCTGTAAACTACTTCTGAGGTCAGTTTACAGAAAGGAATAAAAGAATAATCACCATCACCATTTCTTACCATATTATCAACCTGTTCAGTGACTGGAAGCTGCTACATAGCTGCTACCGAAGACAAAAAATAAATAGGAAAAGGAAACTAAAAGCAAAAAAGAATTGGTATTTACCTCTTTTAAAATTCTTTTTAATGTATCAAATGAGATAAGGGCACATAACAGGCATTACTAGGGAAAGATGAAGGCATAACCCTCCCCCTTCCCCTGGCCTAACCAACCTCCTGCAATTACTTGGTTCAATCCCAGATACCAGATCACAGTATTTTCTGCTGTAGGAAGGATCAGACCAACAGCTCTCTGAGACTGAGGCCAAGCAAAACAATACAGGACTGCATTAAGCCATGGTACCAAGCACTTACCACTTCAAAAGGAAGCACTCTTTGATGCCTCTGAAAGGAAAGCAAAATCTCTACGGATATGTAGGTAATTTTACCAGACTGGTCAAAAAATGGATGTTTATGTTAATTCATAAAACCATGGATTTAGGATCAAGGGAAATTAAGAATTATAGCATTTACTCTGCTTCTGCATTTAGATGGAATATCTGGGTATAACACATGGTCTTTGAAGTACAGTTATCCATGAGGTAGCTGAGTAAGCTGGAGAAGAAAGAAAAAAGATTTTACTATGTACTCAGTCAGCAGGTATAGAAACAGAAGCTAAGGGAAATAGCAAATAAAAGTCTGTCCATTGACTCAAAAACATCGAGATGTAGAAAAGAATGTGACCAAATGGTATGTTAGAGTCTATGACATGAGTTCACAAAAAGAAATAAATTTTTTAACTCCTTGAATTATGAACACAAAATTGAGGTATGTCTTAATTTTCCCTTTTTAACATTTCATTCTATTACTTGCTACTGTTTCCACATAGAAAACAGGAAAACAAACAAAAAAAAGCTGTATGTTCAATACAAAGTTTTCAATCAGAAGTCGTCACGCATGTGAGGCTATGTTGTGAAACAGATCAGTTCACTGATTCAAGATAAATCAAGCAATAAAAGAGTTTCCAATTTGTTTTATTTAGCAATAGTTACTTCCCTAATCAACTTCACAACAGAAGTCCATGTGTAACTACACAAAATGTAAAATAGGAACAAAAGGGTAGAAACAAGCAAATAAACTTTGAAGTTTCTTTCAGAAACTTTATGTATAATTTGGGAAGCTCAATATAAAAGGTATTTAGGCACATCAACCATGGTATATTATATGTTTTTTATCTCATTCGGCTAGTGGAGAATACATTCTTCTTGCTGGTCTTTTCCTAAACCTCTGCCAAGTCATAGTTTGCTAATGCATAGGTTTTGAATGAGAAAGGGGATGGAACTGAACCTTACTAAGTCCTTCAATAGCAGGTTCTAAAGATGGAAATGGTGTCTCCTGGGATTTATCTGACAAGAAAGATCAGAGCCACTTCAGCATGCTTCTGCCTAGACTTGCCGGATTTGTACAGCATGCAAGCAAGAATGTATGACTGACAGTGTCAAACAATGCTGAGGAGAACAGTAGAAAGGGTATGGGCATTTGCCAGCTGTCAGTCTGAGCTGATATGCACTTTAATAAGCTAGGCACCGGGGAACAGAAATGGACTGGAGGAAGTGAGTTCTTATTTGGGCTTCTACATTGTTTCTTCTTGTGCATCAAAAAAATAAATAAATAAATAAATAAAAGAAAAAAAAAAGAAAAAAATGAGTGTAGAAAAGCTTGTGCCTGACCTTCCTGGATTGCAAATCCTACTAAAAAAAATAGCATCAGTTCCCATATGTTCATTTTGAGGGTAAAAGTCTTAATATTCAGGTGTGTACAGATATTTTTTAGCAACATCTGAGAAGTTATGTATTTGTATATATATATAGGCCTCAGCAGAATGTAGCCTAAAACCCAAATACCCAAGCCCTTAAAATTTAAGCAGACAGGTTACTAAAAAAAACCAAACACTGCCCTTACTGTTAGGCAGAATTAATGGAATGTTATTGCTATGCCTTATTTTAATAAAGGGAATATTCATTTCACATTAATTATACTGAAGGCATATTTAGTACTGATAGGAGAAGGTAAGAATTATACAGAACTAAGTCTGAAGTACCATATTTGTATGGCTCCTAACTGATACCACTGACCAAAGGTCCATAAAAATTTCTGACGGATTCAAGAAAAAGAAAAGAAAACCTACAAGCTGATTGTTACAGGCAAGAAAAAGGGTTAGTATTACTTCGGACAGAAAAATACATAATAGGAGCAGGCAATATAACTGATATAGAATTTCAAGAGTCTTTCGAGAAAATGCTTCTTTTGAGGACATTAAGCAATGAGAGGGGATGATGCACAGCCATGTTATGGATTAAAAGCTAATTAGGAGAGACAAAACAGAGTAGAATGTATTCCAGCTCACAAACCAGAAGTGAGTGTCTTTACAAAGCAATGCCAAAGCAAGCCTCATTTGCACAAAGCTGCATCTATTGCTCTGCAGTATTGTCACAAATTAAAAGAAAGCAAAACCAAAACTCTATTTAAAATCTGAGTTTAGTTCACAGTTCTCACTCTGTTTGGCCCTTGAGGCCACTAAGAGCAGTTAGTCTCCTAGTGAAGTTAAGGACCTAAAGTAACTAACTTCTCTACAAAATAAAAAGCCTTCTATTGCACAAGAATCTACTATCCTCCATATTTTTTAAAGTGAATAGAACCTGATAAGAGATACAGTAAATGTAAAATGAAATGCCAACTAAGTAGGAACATAATCAATGGTTTAGTATTAATTTCAATAGTATTTTCATGGAGAAAGGGCTTCACTCATTCCCACTCATTTGGAGAGTTACCTGTAAGAACTATAAAAAAAAAATATCCCAATGAAACACAGACCAAAAGATTATGAAGGTTTTTGATCTTGGTTAAGTTTTAAACCCAGAATAAAGAAATGATTTATGAGTGAGAGGATTAGCATATATAGAAAGTTACACTGCACTGTAATTCCCAGATAATGCAATAAAACATCAGAGAAGTAAAATCAGAACATGGATGTAAATTAGTTGGCTGAAAATGAGATGACAGATAATGGATGTGATGACAGTTTTAGGGCATGAAGAGTAACTGAGGGATGGAGTTTACTAGCACACACTTATTCCTTGAACATCCCTCACGTGATTATGGGAGGTATGGCAGCACGCTGGTTCACTCAATTACCTCTTGTGCACAATTGCCAAAAACTTTTTTTCACACACCTCTACCTGTAGAAATTCATTTTTTGCACAAAATATATCAAATAGTAGTTATCTGTACATTGAGACATATGCTAAATGCTAAAAGTTCCTTGTAAAACCCCATTTAATGTCCTCAGCCCCCTTTTTGATGGAATAGTATCACTGACATCTTGAAATAAAAGGATTTCACTGTTGTTGAATTTAAATACAGTTGTTACTTGGCTGTGGGAAGTGTGGACAGCTGTGTGAAGGAGTGGCTGGCAGAGAAAGGTCATAGCCAATTAAACCTGGATCTCACC
>JASSUY010029167.1:0-31351 GCA_032466535.1 Forpus xanthops
TCCCTGCAAGTGTGCACACACTGTGGAGATGAGGCCCTCAGTGCCATGGGTTAGTGGTGGCCTTGGCAGTGCTGGGAGCAGTTGGACTGGATGAGCTGAAAGGGCTTTTCCAACCTGACTCTATGGTTCTATGGAATTTTTGCAATGCTGTCCAATCATTTCAGCTTTGAAACAACACTCAAATCTCCAGCACCTTCCACAGCACTAAAACCAGGGCAGTTCTTCCTTTTAAAACATGTATTTTTGGCATTGTTCTTGAGGCTTCCATAGCTATCAAAATAATGGGAATGCTGTGACTAAATTCTGTAGGCAGCTCTGGACACTCTAGACTAAACAGTGGGAGACAGGGAGAGGGTTAGGCAGTGTACTACATCTGCTTGCCTGCTATCACTCTTCTTTGGGCATCCACAGACAGTTTGAGGATGCTGAACCTGGACTGAAGCCACATAAGCAGGTGTGAGCTTACAGCAAACCTTTATTCTTTTATAGAATCATAAAATCACAAAATGTTTTGGGATGGAAAGGACCTGAAAACTCAACAGGCAGGGATACCTCACACTGGAGCAGGTTGCTCCAAGCCCTGTCCAGTCTGGCCTTGAACACTGCCAGGGATGGAGCAGCCACAGCTTCTCTGGGCATCCTGTGCCAGCACCTCAGTACCTTCCTTATACTTAACCTGAACTTCCCCTGCTTCAGTTTGAACCCGTCACCCCTTGTCCTATCACTACAGTTCCTGATAAAGAGTCCCTTTCCAGTTCACCTTTCAGCTCCCTCAAGCTTGGCTCAGTTTTCCCCTGGCTTTTGACATGCCCTTCTCTGCAAAAGAAGGGATTGAAACAAAAGCCGGTGGCTCTGCTCTGACCTGGCTTCTGCTTTCCCTCAGTTCCAGGCTCTGCTCCCTCCTGATGGCCCCTTTCCAGCATGCAGGAAGCACCTGGTCCTGAAATGAGGACCGTGCCTTGACCAATATCCTTTCCAGGAGGGGGTTCAGGTCCCTGCTCTGCCACCATCTGCCTGTCACCCAGGCCAGGGTTTTCCTTTCAGCCATGTGTTTTATCAGCAGAGTTGGTTTTCAAGGCTGGTGCCTGGTTTCAGCAAGGCTGGCACAAAGGAGGCAGAGGGAGCCCATGGCCAGCCAAGGTGGAGGCAGAGGGCAGGATGCTCATTATCCTTTTGGTTGAGCAGAACTGAGCTGCTGGGCTGGCTCAGCCCACCTTAGCTGACCTTGCTATGGGATTCTTCCTAAGGCTTGTGCCTCTAAAAGCAGTTTGGAGACAGCCTGTGGGAAAACTCAGTATTGGATATAGGCAGAAAGTTGAATCTTCCCTCCTGATGTGATTTTCTCCCTGCCCTGGCCCTATCACTACAGCAACACATCTGTTTTTATAGCCTTGCCATCTATTACCTGAACGCTGTGGCTGAAGCGTACCAGCGCGCCAATGCGGAGCTGAAGAAGAAGATGCAAATGGTAAGTACTGATCTAGTAAAGCCATCTTTGAGAAACTAGCATGCACCTCAAGTTTGATGTGCAACATGTACTTTTAAATTGCTCTTCACTTCTGAACACGTTAGCAACACAAGGGGGAAGAGGCATTTTATGCTTGTTCAGTCATCTCTGATGGCATTTCATGCCGAATTGCAAAGAGTGGTCACACCCTGTAATAGAATCATAGAGTAGAATCATAGAATAGTTATGGTTGGAAAGGACCTTAAGATCATCCAGTTCCAACCCCCTGCCATGGGCAGGGACACCTCACACTAAACCATGCCACCCAAGGCTATGTCCATCCCGGCCTTGAACACCGCCAGCGATGGAGCATTCACAACTTCCCTGTGCAACACATTCCAGTGCCTCAGCACCCTTACAGGAAAGGATTCCTTCCTCAGATCCAATCTAGACTTCCCCTGTTTCAGTTTGAACCCGTTACCCCTTGTCCTATCACTACAGTCCCTCATGAAGAGTCCTTCCCCAGCATCCCTATAGGCCCCTTCAGATACTGGAAGTCTGCTATGAGGTCTATTTCATACATTAAAACCACAGTGAGTTTTCCCCTAAACTGCACTTTCCACCTACAAAATAAGTTCAAGCAGTGTTTTGAAACCTGAGATTTCCCACCCTATCAAAACCACAGCCAGACATTGTACAAGCTGAAAAGCAAAGAGCCATAAATAACAGCGTGGCAATAACACTCTTTACCAGTAATTCTCCAAGCACTTTACAATGGAGCCTGGGGACTGTCTCTGCCAAACAGAATGGAAAGACAACATACAGACAGATGCAATGACTCAAATTAGTCAGGGTAGGATTTAGACCTCATTATATCTAGAACTGAGAAGGGATGCAACAAGTCGAAGACTATAAGGTAGAAACCCCTGAATGAGGTCTAGCAGTAGAATACCTGCAGCAGAAGCCCAGCTCTGCGTAGACAATATGTCTCAATGAGAAACAGCAAAGCTGTCCTGCTACCAGAGCCTGTGCTGGTCTGGCAACACCAGTTTTCCCCAGAGCTTTACTGGTGGGTCTCTAACCCTGTGCTGTTTTGTACCTATGTAGATGTGTCCAAAGTGCTAAGTCTTGCTTCAGGAAAAGAAATTATGCCACCAAAGGCCTGGTATCAGACATTCTACTGACACAGGGCAGCACCCAAGCTAAAGAAGCAATGACACATAGAAACATAGAATGAACTGGACTGGAAAAGCCCTTTCAGCTCATCCAGTCCAGCACTGCCAAGGCCACCACTAACCCATGGCACTGAGGGCCTCATCTCCACAGTGTGTGCACACTTGCAGGGACGGTGACTCCAGCACTGCCCTGGGCAGCAGTTCCAATGCCTGAGCACCCTCTGGGGAAGGAATTGCTCCTCATCTCCACCTAACCCTCCCCTGGCGCAGCTTGAGGCCATTTCCTCATGTCCTTCCCTTGTTCCTTGGGAGAAGAGCAATACATTACATAAATGTGAGATTGGTGCAACATTGAAAGTGAGGATGTCAGCACTGAGAAATGAGACTCCATAAATTACATCCAAATGCTCAAATTCAAAACCATCAGTTTCTGAATAGTTCACATGTTCATGCACTTGGCTTAAAATAAGGGCTTGGTGCACAAGGCCATCCTCAAGTATTGCAGGAGATGAACATGTGCTACAGCATATTGGACTTAGGGGCACATAGTCTGTTTCAGGCTGCATAAACCTGTTGTGATCAGGGTTTAAGGGAGCTCAAGCCCCCAAGCAGGGGTCACAAAGCAGATCCTAGTGTTGCCCAAAGGAACAGCACTGTTCCCCTGCTTAGGAGCAAGGGATGGGAGCTGTGCAGTCATGCCAGGGGTGGTCAGCGGTTGGAGCCCACCACAGACCCTATATGATAACCTGCTGAGCTCAGAGGGATCTGCTGAAGCTGCAGCTTTCCCAATGGCTGTAGCAAGGCCACAACCACCAGCTTGTATTCCATGGCTCCAGCACATAGCTGCCTCCATCAGCACAGCACCCTTCTGCGAGGGGAGAGGGACACGGAGCAGATCCCATCCACACTTTCTAACTGCAAAAGAGAGAGCAGCCTCTCCTTTCCCATACAGAACCCTCAGTGTATCCTGAGCAGAAACAGCCCCTGGGGTATTTTCCTCCCTCTGCCACCTAGAGGACATCTAAATGTATACAAGTAGAACCAAAGGCATCCCTACAGCCTATCCCCGTGCTGCTGTGCCTTCCTCCTCTGCCTCTGGCATTTATCACTCCCTCCCAGGAGGTACACACCTGAAATGCACCAAAACCCCAGGGAGAGCAAACTGGCAGCTCCAGAAGCACACTGACAACCTGGCACCCCTACATCCCATTGGCAGCAAGTGCTCTGCCCCAACAGCAGCAGAACCGTCTCCCCCCAAGCCCTCAGTTCTGCAGGGACCTACTTTCTTTCCCTAAAGCCCTTGGACTCCAGACCGAGATTCAGCACCTTGAACTTGGCAAAGGGATTGCATTCATATCAACACACACTCAGCCAGGCCAACCCTGACATCAGGCCACCATTTCACAGGTTATAGCTGCAGTTTCAAACTAAACCCAATGGCTTTTCTTGCTGCAGCAACGTGAAGAGGAGAAGAACAAGAGAAACAACAAAGCCAGCACCAATCCCATGATGCAAGATCTGGAAGATCTATTTACACCAAGTACAAAGAATGAAAGTCACCCCAAGCAAGCAGAAGGTAAAAACTAAACACATACATCCACACATCCCAACACTCCTGAAAATGCTCCTTTGGACACAGGGCTGGCTAAGGATGGAGAAACTGGAGTGCCACACATTTGTTAGGGATGGGATAAGTGTAATTAGCACAGATTTTGTTCCCTTATAGAAGCCCACAGAGGAAGGACGAGTTTGTAGACTGGATTATGTCCCACATAGGCTTATCACAGTATGGGAACTAATCCAAAGGTCTGATTCATATTCCAGCTATTAACCATGCCAGTCATGGAAGCAGCAATTCATTCTAGGAACAATACTGGGGCTCCAGCATTGTTTGTGGGCTGATGAGTTGAGCCTAGCACTGCATTTTCTCCAATTGAGATTTTCATTGAAGAACCCATTAGGAATGAGGCAGAAGCTTTTGATAGGACTGTGTTGGTCTTAGAGCAAATAAATGCCATAAGCTCTGCTGCAGGGGTCCGTGGCTGAGCAGAATGCTGCAGGAGACATTGGCACCAGGGTTTGAGCTCTCTCAAGGAGTAAGATCCTCCAGGCATGGTCTGAACCAGCCATTTCCTGATCCAGGGCCTCCTGCTCTCATCTGCAAGAAGCAGTGGGACACATGGGAAAGACCTGGATTTTATCTTGATGCAGACAAGAAAAGCAGACTGTTGTCACCATAGGCCTCTCACATTTAGAAGGGCTGTTTCTTGGAGAGGCCAAGACAAACTGCAAAGTTCAGGCCAACCCAATACAGATTCCCCTCAGAGAAGACCCAGGGTACTCATTTAAATGGAAATAGTGCTGGCAGCATTGTGGGTCCATTGGAAATAAAGACCCAAACCAGCAATTACCCATGGCCACCATGTGGCTAGAGGTGTGCCAGCTTGGCAGGTAGGACTGTCACCTCTTATAAACGCATCAGTAAGAACCTGCAGAGAGGGCTTTGGCAGCAGAGGCACATACTGGCTGTTGGCCAGGGGCTAATGGTCTTAGCTATGGTTTCTTCACTCAGACACAAATCCCCAGACACTGGAGTTATGACCCATAGGACAAACAGCAGCCACTGAGGAGAGGAAGAAAGGCAGTGCTTGCTCTCAAGGAAATAACATCCATAATCTCCCCTCTAGACAAGAAAAGAGAGCCTCCTCATGGAAACAGCCCTATCGGGACACAGGGCAAAGCAGCAGCCCCGCATGGCAACCCCATGCCTGGTGGGAGAGGAGCAGCGTTCACCCCACCGCCGCACGTGTGGGTGACACAGCCGCTGACACTGGGGGTCCGTGCACCTTACCCTGGCCAGCACAGGCCAAGGGGGCACCCCTTGGGACCAGTCCCTGGGAGGGGGAGAGGGCAGCCACACTACCCACATGCTGCTCGATAAGCTCAGTGATGGTCCTCCTGTTTGACGTGAAAACAGAGGTGCTGCATGAACTGCTGTAGTTCTAGTAGGAAATGATTACTGTATGTTGGTCACCCACTTGTGAGCATCTATCTAACACTATCTAAACCAGCTGTGTTTGGAAGCTTAACAGCACTTTGGACTTGTAACCCTCAATGGCTGTGTTGATGTTGAGCACAAAAGAAATGGGAGGAGGTGAGGATGAAAATCAGCTGTGGCACTGCTGAGCTATTACATACCTAACACAGCCCTGTGGCCACTAACAACAGCACGGTGAATTCACTTGGTGGTGTGAGTGCTTGCCAGTCCTTTCAAAGGCTTCTTCAGTTAATAAAAGTAGTGAGAGTTCATGTGTCATCACAACAAAAGGTGTTGGGTCTTTTGCTGTCCCTCTACCTGAGCAATTAAGTATATATGAGAGCCTGTGTCCAGCTGCATGGCAGCCACTCCTAGGAGTAGAGGAGCCCGGCTATGCCAGCACAGGAGGTGTTGTCAGCTGCATTTTGTCTGTCATGACCTCTTCCCTCCAGTCTACCACCTCCAAACTCTCATCTTTTTGTTCCAAGCCCACTTTGTACCTCACCACTGCTTTCTACAGGCTCCTCCTTTGCTCCTCTTTCCATAGACCACTGACAGCTTGCACCATTATTTCAATCCCTAGATAGGGAATCACAGAGTCATTAGGGTTGGAAGGGTCCTCTGTATTTGACCCGGTCCAGCCCCCTGCCAAGGCAGGGCCACCCAGAGCAGGTCACATAGGAATGTGTCCTGGTGGGTTTGAATGCCTCCAGAGAGGGAAACCACAACCCCCTGTGCAGCCTGTTCAGTGCTCTGACACCCTCAGTGTAAAGAAGCTCTTCCTCACGTTGAGATGAAATTTGTTGTGTGTTAGTTTATGGCCATTGCTCCTTGTCCTATTGCTGGGCATCACTGGAAGGAGTCTGGCACCATCCTCCTGGTACCCACCTTTGAGATACTGATCTGCATTGATGGGATCCTTCCAACGTACTACCACCTCCCAGCACAACAAAGAGACTAGAAGTGCTTTGGCCTGGTTTCTGATTATAACTGGCTAGAAATTTGAGGACATCTTCCAGATCTGCAGAACTTCCCAGGACTCCATGCAGCACTGTGCTGATCTGCTCTTTTACATCTGCAGTTTCTTTGTGTTGCTGACACAAACCCATCCAGGACAGCTTAGATCAACTGTAGAATCACGGAATGGTTTTCCTATGTGTTTTCCTCCATAAACTTGTCTGTAAGAAATAAGCTCATGCTCTTCAGCAAAGCCAAACCCATAAGTACAGCCAGTACAGTCCCTATACAGCTGGGAGAGTTGGGATTAAATGTTTTCACCTTGAATTTTCCCACTGAATGCCACAAATCTTGTCATTATGTGCCCAGGACAGGAAACTCAGTGATGTAACTCTCCTCTGTGCCATGACAGAGCATAGACCTTCAGTGTAGGAATATCCACCTTCGAGGAACTGGGGAAAGGGGTCCAGTTAGGACCCCTAAGGCAGGTTGGGAAGAGGATGGTGTTTTTCAGGTCCAAACCACCAAAAGCATTGAGACATCTGCTTCCCAACAGGAACTAAAAGGACATTTCTCTGCCCTGTCTTGCCTCTTTGCTGTGAGAGCTGCTGATGCAGCACAGGTTTGATGCCTCCCCTGCACCTCTGTCAGCAGAGACACCCAGCCACTGAACAGGATAAAAGTCAGACAGGAGGTGGCTTTTTCAGGGAGAAAGAAGCTGTTGTCCCCATTCTTCTGCACACATATCCATAGAGATTACTGGTCAGAAGGCTGGGAGAACTTGCTGATCCAGAAGGATGTCACGGAAGTGACACAGTGCCTTGATTTCACCCGGCCAGCCTGCCCTGCAGACTGGTACCCTAAGGAATGGTTGCATTATGAGGAAGAGGATTTCCCTCCTCCTAGCTCCTCATCTCACATGAAAACATGATTTGGAAAGGGGAGATGTGGCTTCAGATCTCACTCACCTTGGCAAGAAAACTGAAAGGGGCTCAAAACTTACATGTGCATATGTGTGTGCACACATGGAAGGAGAGAATATGATTCCACAGTATTTATTTATTTGCACAAGGAATGTAAAGGGAATGAGGAACATTATGAAGAAGCCATAGAGAGCTCCAGACAGGTTTAGAAGACCTGAAAAGCAGCCTTAAACCCTATTTAAACCCTAAGTTTTCAAGCATCTGAATGCTCTCTGAATCAAATCTCCTGAGACCTGCAATAATGCTGAGCCTTACAAATCAGTGTCTGCTCCGGAGCACACAACTGCCCATTAGCTAAGTAATCTTTCAAGGTTTGCTCATCTCTAATTATTATACATTAGGTTCACTCCTTGATCAATATCTTCGGCAAGCTCAGAGGCTTCAGGAGACAGGGGTGCTGCTATCAGCAAGACAATGATCTCTGTAGACCAGTGGCAATTGCCTTCCCAGGCTCCAGCTCACATGAGGGCTGTCTGTTAGAGCACAACAGTTGTGAAGGGTGTGAAAATGCCAACCCTTGGTCTTCATATTAACCAAAAATGATTATTTGCCTCTCTGAGTTTTGAGCCTATTTAACAGTCACTTCCATCATAGAATCATAGAATAGCTTGGGTTGGAAAGGACCTTAAGATCATTCAGTTCCAACCCCTGCTATGGGCAGGGACACCTCCCACTAAACCATGCCACCCAAAGCTATGTCCAACCCGGCCTTGAACACCACCAGCGATGGAGCATTCACAGCTTCCCTGGGCAAACCATTCCAGTGCCTCAGCACCCTTACAGGAAAGAATTCCTTCTTCAGATCCAATCTAAACTTCCCCTGGTTTTAACTGGAGGCTAAACCCCACAAACTCATCGGAGCAGTCAGCAGCTGGAATGCTGTGTTCAAAAGGTTTCGGTAAAAACCAAGGAAATACCTATATTTTTATATATATCTATATATAAACATATAGATAGAAATATACTCTGTATCTATATATGAATTCTCCTGTTATTCTTCACACTGAAGTCTTGTTTTCAAACAGGCAACTCTCGTGGGCATCAGTTTGTGTGGTCAGACAGAGCCTGGCAAGACTGAGCATCTGCTCAGCGTTACTGATGAATCCCAACAGGGAAAGGAAAAGCTAGAAGGACAGTTCTGCAGAACACATGTGGCTGAGGTGGAGCTGTGAAAGGGATGCCAACATACACACGTCTCTGAGGGGCATTCAGCCATCTCTTCCATCTTGTGCTTGGCTGTGGTGAGAGACAAACTGCTTTCTGTGCTCACAGTGAACAGAAAATAGGAGACACCACTAAACAGCCTTGCTCATAAAGCCAAAGTGGCCCAAATATCTCACGTGCATGCAAAGAATAGAGTGATTTGCATTCAGTAGCATAATACTGAGGCCTTGGCTTTTCCAAGGTGGAAAAATCAGCTTTTCACTCATAAGTTCCTTCCAAAATAGATCTTTGAAGCAGTAGAGCTTGCATTTTCAGGTAGCTTGTATGAAGCTTTGCCAGGAGAGAAAGGGAGCAAGCACTGCACACCACCACTGCTGACTGCATTCTGTTCTGATAGCCTCGCTTACTCCAGCCAAGACTATTGTGTTGAGCCCTCTTTCATCTGTTCCTGTAGCTCACCCTGCACCCACATGAAGACATCTATCCCACATCCTGAGCCTTCACAGCCACGGGACTGGCACCTCGCTCTGAACTCTGAGCTACAGAGGTCTCGTGTATAACCCACCTCCTTTCTTCCTCGAGACCTTTGCTGCCTTTTATCACAGCGCTGCTCATGGCATGGGGAGAAGGGATTCTTCATGCCAATCATAGGGTTCCTCATACCAACCATAGGGTTCTTCATACCAACCATACCAATAGGCAACCCAGAGCTCTAGGGAGGTATTTGTGGTTACCTTCAAGGTGCTGAGGAAGGGCATCATCTGCACATCTCATCTAAAGAAACCTCTCAGCAACAAAGAGGCTCCACACACCACAAGAGCCATCACAGGGATAGGGGCCACGGGCTCCAGCACCACTGAGGCACTTCCACCATCGGATGCAGGTGAGGAACACAACCAACAACCATTTCCCCAGGCCCAGAGACAATGCCTGGTGATGGAGGCCGATGTGCCTGCAGTTATCCCACCCCACAAGACACTGCTCGGCATCCTCACAGTGGCTTTCCCGCTAATGAAGATGCACTAAAGCTCAATCTGATGTCCTGCAGACCCCTGGCTTGACCCCATCAGGCCATGGGTGCAGCAGGTTCCCCACCTCTCCGCACCCCAGCAGGCTCAGACCCCTTTATACAACACTATCAGGTGCCATCAAAGCAGGTTGAATGGGACCTTTGAAGCCTGACCTTATACACTCCAAACCAGGGCTCTGCCGAGCAACAATGTCCTGACAACAGCAATGAAGAGCTCACCAAAGAGCTTTAAAGAGTGATCCCCCAATTCCAGTCCATGCTGCATGCAGCGTTATCAGCTCGGCAGCCTGACAGCCATGGGGATTTTCCTTTCTCCATCATGCTCTTCTTGCTGCTTGCCTAAGCCCCAAGGCACCAGCTTGTCCTTTGACAAGTGACAGCCCGGTTTCACCTGCAGCCAAGGCCTCAGCACTCACAAATGCCCAGATACAGCTCTTCCTCAGGGAAAAAGGCAGCTCTGCCAACCAAGGATTTCTAATGCCAGCCCATTTCGCACACAACAGTCATCACTGCTGAATCACAAGTCAGCAGCGTGTTTTAAATGGCCTATACCAACACAAAGCTGATGCAGGGAGGCTTGGCTTTGCTGCAATCCTTCGTTTCCAATCATAGGACCCAACTCTCCAGGTCCTTTTCAATTCAACCATCTATAGACCAGCAAAACCAGTGGTGAACATTGTCTTAGAGGGTGCCATGTGGTGTTGCTCAGGAATACCTGCCTTCTCCATGCGCTCAGCAAACACAGGGAGAAGAGCCCACAGCCACACAGGGATGGACAGATAGATGCCATTTCCCAGTAGGTAAAAGCCACCACCAGCATCAAACCCCCATGGAAAGGCCATAAGGCATCCAAAGGTGGCAGAGCAGCCAAGGAGAGGGGTGACCACAAAGGGTCTCTCCCACCTCATGGAATCAGAATGGTTCAGGTTGGAAGGGACCGTCAAAGCTCATCCAGTCCAACCCCCTGCAATGAGCAGGGACATCTTCAACCAGATCAGGGTGCCCACAACCACATCCAGCCTGGCCTGGGATGTCTCCAGGGATGGTTCATCCACCTCCTCTCTGGGCAACCTGTGCCAGTGTTTTACCACCCTCACTGTACACAATTTCTTCCTCCCATCCAACCTGAACCTCCCTCTTTCAGTTCAAAGCCATCACCCCTCGTCCTGTCACAACAGACCCTGCTAAAAGATCTCTCCCTATCTTCCTTACAGGCCCATTTTAGATACTGAAAGGCCACAATAAGGTCTCCCCAGATCCTTCTCTTCTCCAGGCTGACCAACCCCAGCTCCCTCAGCCTTTCCTCACAGCAGAGCTGCTCCATTCCCCTGATCCTTCTGTGTCCCTCCTCTGGGCGCTCTCCAACAGGTCCATGTCATTCCTGCACTTAGGACTCCAGAGCGGGATGCAGCGCTCCAGGTGGGGTCTCACCAGGGCAGAGCAGAGGGGCAGCATCCCATCCCTCATCCTGCTGGTGACCAGGGGAACTGGAGTGGGATTGAGCATCATTTAACCCAGTTTACAGGGGGTTGTCCCCAGCAATGGGTTAGAGCCCAGCAGGAGCAGTGAAGGGCTTGGCAAGGGAGCAGGGGCAGGATGTTACAGCAGGAATGGAGGTGAGGAGAGCTCCTCTGGTGGGAGCCCAGTGGTGCTGTCTATCTGCAGGTAATGTGGGAAGGGGGAAAAATAGCTTCATCTAGCAGAGGATGGAATAAGAGCAACCATAGCAGCGTGGCACCGTTACCTGGGCGGCTCAAGGAGGGCAAAGCATCACGTTCATGGGAGGTGGAGCAGTGACAGTAACCCCATTCTAACAGGGATCAGCAGCCACAGAAACATCCCATGCTGTTGCGTCCTCCCCTTTTCCCCACTCTCCCTCCCTTCAAGCAAAGCTGTTCAGAGAAACCAAGGCTACCTCTGCAAAAGGCTGCACATCCAAACCTGCCTTTAACTGCGAAACACTTCACACATATGGACCTTTTGGGTTGGTTTGGGGTTTTTTGACTAGCAGCAGCAGTAAATTGTTTAGTGCCCAAGCAGGTGTTTAGGATCTTCAAGGTTATTATTGGATCTCTTGATCAGGGAATGAGGGCTCAAGGGTTGGAACTGGGTGAGCTTTAAGGCCCCTTTGAACCCAAACCAGACTGGGATTGTGCGATGCTATTGAACAGGTCCACAGCCACCACTGTGCTGGAGGTGCTCTCCTCACCCCACAGCAACGCTCATCCCAAACCTGCCCTGTGAGGAACACAGCCTGCCAGCAACAGAGAGGTGGATCAGGGGTCTCCATAGCACCAAGACACATCCTATGTGGCCACCATTAAACCTCATGTAACCAGAAAGTGGTACCAACAAACGCTGCTGGAGCACCTACCACAACAGCCAAGCCTACCCCAAGCCTCAGTAAGGAAAGAGGTGGCTGCTCTGTGCCTGGTCCTGTTCCCCTCCAGTTTACACTGCCCCATGGGAAGCACTCATTGCTCTTGGCAGCAAGAGAGCCCCAGGAGCCTCAGATCATAAAGCCAAAGCCCCAGAAGACAGCAGGGCCTTACAGCAGCCCTTGTGTCCCAGGGAGCACACAAGCTCACATGTGCACATCAGGTCTCTCCCCAAGCCAAGAGATGCTCTGCTCTAACACAGCTGCCCTCAGGTAAACACAAGGAGGGAAGGTCAATCCATGTCCTCGTAACAGTAGAAGATTCAACAGACATTAAATAAACACAAAAGGTTGGCACTTACTGAACAGAGCAACCTCCATGCCCCACATCCCAGGGGAGCAGAGGCCTACCTGTGACTACAACAGAGCAGTTCGTCCCACCTGGGTACCACACAGCGCTGATAACGTGGAGCATCGGGAACAAGCAGGATTGCATAGCACAGACCTCAGATTTGATGTCCTAATGAAGGTCCTGCTTCTCTTTTGGAGGCGTGGATGCAGAAATCCCAGCTCTGGTTTTGGAACACAACCACAAACGTGTTGGAAAGCACGGAAGCATCCTGGGAGTCAAGGAGGGATCCAGGTCATGCTTAAACAAACCAAATCAAGGCTTAAAATCCAGCTCAGAACTTCCCAATGGGTTGAATGCTTGGAACCAGAAGCTGTGAATGGAGAACATCAGCTGCCTGCACATTCAAAGGGGGTTTGCCTCACCAAGCCAAGCCTACCCCATGGCATTCCTTGTGAGCAAGGGGGAGGAGATGCCCCGGCCCCTCACCCCTGAGGCTCATAAAGCCTTACCAGCTGAGAGCAGGATGTGGCACAAAGGAGCCTTCGGAAGCGCTGCTGAGCAAGGGCTGGTGGCTTGGATCTGTGGTGATCTTGGCTCTCAGGTGAGAGCCTCTAACAGCAAACAAGTGAAGGAAACAGTGCGTGCTCTGATTCCCTCTCTACACATGCTGCTTAATGCTTCCCAAGATAAGCAAAGCCAATGGGTGCATCGAGTTGGGTACCTGTGAGCTTTGGGGGTACCAGGGACCACTGTAGACATACTGGCAGCCATAAGGGAAGCAGGATGGATGGGCATCTTCATCTAGGAGCGCTGTACTTCTCTGCACCGAAGCAGCATCCCACACTTGCTCCCTTAGGGAGCTTCAACACAAGAGCAAAGTGTATTCCCATCCCTGCGAGGGGGTGGCACCATCCTGCTCCAGGGAAGTCAAAAGCCAGGCAAGAGGTATGGCAAGCCACAGCGGGCCCAGCTCTGCTCCCACTGCGATGGCGCACCATACCCAGACCCCACAGGCAGGGGCTTTGCAGCGGTGTGAAGTCTCTCCTGCAGCACTTGAGCAGCTCGGAGTCACCTCCAAGGGCTCAGCTGTGCTTGCAAAGCAGCTTTTGGCCATCCTTCCTCCCTGGCCGCCACCAAAGCGGACAAACCAGGAATAACAGCCCCATCTACTGGGACCTTGGAAACCATCCCCACTCCATCATCATCCTCCTGATAGCTGCAGGTGGGAGCGATGCTCCAAGGGTTGTCTGCCCCTCAGACACCTGGGTTTGTTAACATGCCTGTGTGGAGAGCAGCGACAGGAAGCGGCGTCATCATCACCTCCTTCAGACCCAAAGGGCAAATATAGAACCACAGAATAGTTCGGGTGGGAAGGGACCTTCAAAGCTCAACCCCATGCAATGAGCAGGGACATCTTCAACCACATCAGGGTGCCCAGACCCACATCCAGCCTGGCCTGGGATGTCTCCAGGGATGGGGCATCCACCTCCTCTCTGGGTAGAGCAGGGTAAATGTAGATCAGTGCATTACCAGCCTGCAAGTGGAAAGAGGAACATTTTGGCAGCCTGGATTTAAGCGAACAGAGCAGTCTTCAGCTGTGCATAAAGCCCTTTGCTTCCTCCAAAAGAAAAGCCTTGTGTAATCCTACAACAATACTTGGGGCTAAAAATACCAGGTGATTATCTGAGCAAAGAAATGATGGGAGAGGAAAAGGAACATCTGTGAATGTGGGCACGCAGATTAGAGAGGGAATTAGGAAGCACACGTGTATGCAAGACCCACAGATCACACCGCAGCATACTGGCAAGGACTCCTCAAGAGCTCGTCTCTCCAGAGGGGCTCTGTGGTGCTCAGCAACATCAGGTAGCTCCTGTTGTGACCAGATGTGGGAGAGAAAAGCTGTCCTAAAAAACACATCCAGCCCAATTCAACCAAGCTAAACACATAAAGATCCCTAGGATGTTCCTAGCATCCCCTGCGCGCTAGGAACAGAGCCTTCCTGCAATGGAAGAGGAGCTCTGCTGCAGCATGGAAAACTGCCTCCTTTTCCAAAGGGCTGCTACCCATTGTAGAGCTCCGGTTGGAAAACCCTTCCTCCCCACCCCAAAGAGGCAATGCTGACTCCACATGCAGAGATCCGAGGGCAGCAACTTGCTTTGGGCTATCTCAGAACTGGGGAGTGCATCAGCAGCCACTGTCCCCAACGCAGCTATAGCTCCCACAGCAGACAGGCTCTCACCATCCCCTGACACACAAGGGCACATCTCCAGGGCAGGAAGGAGCCCCCCACTGCTGGGCCCTGCGAGGAGAAAGGCTCAAGGATGTGCCAGGAACACACAACTGGATCCCAGACTGGTTTGGGTTGGAAAGGACCTTAACATCATCCAGTTCCAACGCCCTGCCACAGGCAGGAACACCTCACACCAGACCATGTCACCCAAGGCTCTGTCCAACCTGGTGTTGAACACTGCCAGGGATGGGGCAGCCACAGCTTCTCTGGGCACCCTGTGCCAGCGCCTCAGCACCCTCAAAGGAAGAGCTTCTGCCTTCCCCATGTCCTTCTTACATTGAGGACACCAGAGCTGCACACAATACTCCAAGTGAGGTCTCACAAGAGCAGAGCAGAGGTGCAGGATCACCTCCCTCGACCTGCTGGTCACTGCTTTTGATGCAACCCAGCACATGCGTGGCATTTGTTTCTGGCAAACAGAATGGGAAGGGTCCCTTTAGGACCAAATAGTTAAGTGCTCATATGCCTCAAATAAAAGCTGTGCATTAGGTAACAAGATCTTTAGCTGCCTTGCATCTAATGGGTAAAGCCAACAGATCAGCTCCCTTCACACAACAGCATAGCTAGGCTGCTTTAGGCTTTTTACTGCTGATATGCACTGTTACAGCAAAAGAAATGAGTACATTCTTCACAGTTAACTGGCATGGCCAAAGGGAGAACAGGGAGAATATGAGATCACAGCAATATGGGCACAGGCACCCAATTCAAACTCATCTCCACCTCTAACCAACCCTATTTCTCCAAGTGCCTACCTTCCATTGTCGCTATTAATCACACAAATACACTCCCAAAAATAATGAAGAGTTAAGGGGGAAGAGGTGCTTGGTTTGGCTTTGCCATGTTTTTCTGAGGATTACTGCAGCACTTCTGAGGAAGGAATCAATGACACCGGTGCTAGAACTGCAGCTTCATCAGGGAAGCAGCTCCCAACCCAGGGCTCTCCTCCCTGTTCCATCCACCCACCCTCAGTGTGCCACCAGCTGCCCTGCAGACTGGAGGGAGCTGGGACACGTGCAATGAACTGCCCCTTTGGGGACAAGCCACAGGCCCCAGCACCAGGGTGAAATGGCAGGTACAGACCATCCACCATGGCTCACACTACCCATGTACTGCAGCCTCCAACCAGTTTAAGACAGCAGTGTGTGGTGTGTATTAAACCAGTCTTTATTTCTCTTGCAGTACAGGAGGACTGAAGTTAGGACCACTCCGTGGCAGTGCCAACCCATTCAGTTGCCTGGGCTGTGGGAGCTGCTGACCAGTCCTCAGTGGCAGGCTGGGCACTCCAGTCCTCTGCAGATAGAAAGCCAACAGTTAGTACAGCACAGCTCTTCCCACCCCCTGCAACAACCCCCTGCTTCCCACAGCCACCCCCCCAAACTGACCTGTGGGGAACTGCTGGATGGGCACAGATGGGACCTGCACTCCCTCAGACCAATCTGCAACCTCAGGCTGAGGAGGAGCAGTGAATTCAGGAGCTGGGGCTGTCCATTCTGTCTGGAACTCCTCCTTTGTAACTGCTTTCTCAGCAGCAGCCTGCTCCTCCTTTTCAATCTGCCAAAGGAAGAGCACATAGCCTAAGTCTCTCAGCAACACCTCACCACCCTCATGGACCAGACAGGAAGCACTGACAAGAGACAACACAATGAAACAACCAGCACCTTCAAATGTGAAATGCAGTGATTATACTGGCAAAGCCTGTCTGTAACAGCAGGCACAGACATGGGGCAGGAGCACCTCAGACACATCTCCTACCTCCTCAGGATCCCTGTAGAAGTACAAGTCAGGCATGACTTCCCATGGATGCTCACGGGAGATGGTGCCACGCATGCGCAGGACCTCTCGAGCCAGCATCCACCACATCAGACCCACGGAGTGGGCTCCCTGGAACAGAACAGGGTGTAAGATCTGCTGCAAAGCTAAAACCTCCAAAACACCTTTTCTTTGAAAGAGCAAGACTTCTGTGCATCCAATCCAAGGTTCTTACTTGGCAAGAGAAAGACATTACTTGCTAATGCCCAGACTTATGCACTGGGGACTCAGGAAAAGGCAACTTGCTGATTTCCCAGTGACATTTTCAGGTCTCTGCAGGGATCAAAGCACAGCTCAAATCATCAGCACCAGAATTTGTTCTTTCCAGCACTGCCTGAAGCAATTCTGCTATGGAGTTCCTACTGCTCACTACCCCACGTGAATCCAAAAGACAGGCATTATGCTCATCACATGCTAAAATGAATAGAAAACTCAGCAAATCTCACACACATACTCAAAACTGTCTTCCGAAGTTGTAGTGAATGATATCTAGATGGAGATCAAAGGTGAGTTTCCCATCTTCCTAGACTTTCAGGTGGTTTCTGGCAAGGTCATGTCTCTGAGCAGTTTGTTCAGCAGGTCTCTATCACAGAATGGTTTGGGTTGGAAAGGGCCTTAACACCATTCAGTTCCAATCCCCAGCCATGGGCAGGGACATCTCACACTAGACCGTGTCACCCAAGGCTCTGTCCAACCTGGCCCTGAATACTGCCAGCAATGGAGCATTCACTCATATTCATGGATTGTGACAAGAGTGATTACCAGACTCCACTCACTGGGCCACAAAGACCCTCCTGGCTGTCAGTGAAGTCTTGCCAAGTTACTATAGCACACGTCCTACACTTGAGAGTTCCTTGGCCAGAAACAGGCCTCAGCTCCAAGCTCCAACTGTGTGCAGCTCTCCTCATCCCCCCTCCTGCTCGTTTGCAAGAAGCCTTAAGTAGTGAGATACAAGGCAAGCCTCACAAAGCCTCTACCTTGTTGTTGCAGGGGATAGCAATATCCACGTAGCGCAGTGGGGAGTCGGTGTTGCACAGAGCGATGGTGGGGATGTTGACGTAAGACGCCTCTGTCAGGGGCTGATGATCAGCCCGGGGGTCTGTGACAACCAGGAGTCGTGGCTCACGGAAAGCTGCTTGGATCTGGTTTGTGAAGGTGCCAGGGGTGAAACGTCCAGCAATAGGAGTAGCCCCAGTGGCAGCAGCAAACTTGAGAACAGCACGCTGCAAAACGGACCACAGTTAGAGTGAAGCAGGAAAACTGTGTTTCAAGCTGCTCAGGCAGGTGTGAGCATGCACAAAACTGAACTGAGCTGTTTGTTTCAAGTCCTGGGTAAAACCAGGGCTCACCACCAGCTTTGTACTGAGAACGGGACAAACCAAAAGTGCTTCTGAAAATAGCTATGCCTGCATCAGGAGTTATAAAGATCATATCCACCAGCAAAGCGGGAATTCAGGATACAGAACCCTGGGGGCTTTTTGAAGTCTGCATGGTCTCATAATCAGAACATGAAAGGGGGGAGAAATCAGTTTATGAAGGAAGCAAAGCTAATTTTCTTCCACTATTTCTACATCTTTTCATTATCTAGCGGCGTAACTACAAGGAAAACTCAGTAGTAAATACACACAAACTGCTGCTGTGCCCATTAAAACTGCAGTTCTTACTCACACCATCTCCTCAGGCATGTGGCAGGGCCTACTATCAAACTCCACTCCCAGAGGGAACCCCTCTCCTGGCGTTAGCGAACACCCTGCCATGCAGTTTGCTGTAGCACACTTCCGACACTTGAGAGCTCATCGGCCAAAAACTGACCTCAGCATCAAGCTTTAACAGTGTGCAGGTCAATCCTCCAGGAACCCAAGCTTTTCCTTTGTAAATCCACCCCATGCCATCCACAATCTCCCTAAACATTTGCGCTACTACCTACACTGATGCAAAGAAACTCGATTCACAGCTAAACTTCAATGGCCAATTAGGTATTACCTAAACGTTGTGCCCCCTTCTATGACACCTTTATGCTAGGAATATAAAGATGAAGCTAAAAACACAGTTACTACACTTTGCTCAGGAACAGAGCAAATGATTTCCTTGGATAAGCATGTATCAAGCACTTGCTGTCCCCAAAAAGCAGTGCTAATGAGTCACAGAATTATAGGGGTAAGGGGAGCACCAAGGGATTGACCACCAATAGGAAGTACTCAGAGCAGAATATGAATGAAGTTACCAAACACCCTAATAATACAGAAATGAGGTGTTTCAACTGATCCAAGCTAAAAGTACAATACAAGAAACGTGCTGACAAAAAAAAGCATTTCCAGGGCCAGAATTTGTGCTGTTTTCACCCTTAAACTGCCACTGGCAGGCAATGATGCAGCTAACAGTCCAGGTCCCAAGACTGCAGGCTTCATGAGCAACACACCTCCATACCTGTCCAGTATTCCTAGAGGAAATGACGCTCACGTCAGCTGGGTTCTCAATGGCAACAATGGCACGGGCTGCCAGGAGGAGCTTCTCCCAGGTCCTCTTCAAGTTGATGATGTAAATACCTATTGGTGACAAAAGGCTTTAGAGCAAGCAGATGATACAACATCCTAGAACTGGATGGCACTCTCCTGCCATTAAACATGTTGCATGGCTGGGATTACTCCAAAACTCCCTAACAGGAAAGCTACTTTTGTGGGAGGCAACCTATGAACATGATGGATAAAACACTTCAGACATCTATCAATGCGACCCAGGGCCCGATATGAACTATTAATAGGGTGCAGCTCAGAATGAGGCACGCTGCAAACAAGGAGCAGAAATCACTACTGAGACGTTAAAACTGCTTTGTTACTATACTCAAGTGCCCAAATGCAGCTGTGGTTAATTCAGCAAGTCATGAAATACGTGTTTCATTCTACTTCGAATAAACTGATTCCATCAGTGAAAAATGCCTGTACCTTTCAGGCCATGGCCACGCCTCTGAACAGCTCAAACATTCGCACTTCATTCCTTCTTCAGCTGTGCCCACAGAGCCTCAGCTGCCCCCACTGGGCCACCCACCCCCAGGGTTTACCATCGCTCTTCCTCTTGTAGATATACTGCTCCATCTGGAAGTCGAGGTTGGTGCCTCCCAGGTGGGTGCCGGCAGCGAGGAACTTGAGGACATCCTCCTCCTTCATCTGCAGGACATCGAGGCCTCCGGACATTGTGGAGTTTCCCTTTGGAAGCGACGACAGGGAACCTGTACGGACAAACACCGCGCTCAGCTCCCCGCGCTCCCCCATCTCCCACCGCCACACGAGGCCCCTCAGCCACCGCCGCCATCTTGGCCGCGCCGCCGGCCTCCCGCAAGCCGCGGCCTGCCCCTCCGCTCGGCCAGGGACACCCTCCGGCAGCACGAGGTGTACGGGAAGAGGCTCCCGGGTGCTCCCGCGGTGAGCAGGGATCCCCGGGAGCGCTCCGCAGCCCTTCCCGAGCGCCGGCCCGCACTCACGCTGACAACGCCGTATGGAGGCCAAGGCAGGCGGGGAGCGAAAAGGACCGGCGCCTGCGTGTGACGTCTATATATAGCGCCGCCAGCCAATCAGGAGCCGAGCCAGGGGCGGGAGTTGCTAGGGCGGGAGGATCCTAGCGACGGGTCCCGGTCCTGGTCCATGAGGATGCTCGGGAGCTGGAGCAGCTCCGGTATGAGCACAGGCTGAGAACACGGGGGCTGTTCAGCCTGGAGAAGGGTGTGTGGAGATCGTAGAATGGTTGGGTTGGAAAGGACCTTAAAGATCCTGCAGTTCCAACCCCCTGCCACTGGCAGGGACACCTTCCACTGGAGCAGGGTGCTCCAAGCCCGTGTCCAACACAGCCTTGAGCAGGGATGGGGCAGCCACAGCTTCTCTGGGCACCCTGTGCCAGCGCCTCAGCACCCTCACAGGGAAGAACTTCTTCCTTATATCCAACCTGAACTTCCCCTGTTTCAGTCTGAACCCATCACCCCTTGTCCTATCGCTACAGTTCCTGATGAAGAGTCCCTCCCCAGCGTCCTTGCAGCTCCCTTCAGACACTGGAAGCTGCTGAGGTCTCCATGAAGTTTCTCTTCTCCAGGCTGAACAGCCTCAATGTTCTCAGCCTTGTCCCGTTTTGGTGAGCACCCGCTGTCAGCCACTTTTGAACGTTCTCCCAAAAGCTCAACCTGCATGTCCGGAGCTGGCTCTCACAGTCTTCTCTGAGCTTGTTTGATGATCTCAATTAACAGGATCAATAGAACAGTTCTGAGATTTTAAGACAGTGATTCAGACGTTTGCCACGTGGTGGTGATAAAGACAAGTAAAATGAAACTCAGCAAACAGCTGTGAGCTCTCAGCAAGATCACTGACAATTACACAGGTGCCTAACACATTATAGACTTGTGTTGCTGTGGATAGCGAGAGCTGACAGGATGGGGCTATGTCCAACATATCTCCTAACGGGAGCATGATGTGGGGAAAAGAGGGGAGGTGGTGGTGTTACCATACTGTGTGCAGTAGATTTAGTCTGGAGAGCTCCTCTGTGCCATCAAAAGCCAACTGCATTCAAAGGGTATTTGAACATATTGATGGAAGTTCAGTAACAAATATCGTACTAAATGTTATCAAAGCAGCTGCTTGAGCAGGAGGTTGGACAGGTGATCCCATGGTCCTTTCCCACATCAACCATTCTCTGAGTTCTGCTGGTAAGCATTCCACACTCCTCTGGAATCTCTAATACTTCACTTATTTCTTCTTAGAATCATAGAATAGTTTGGGTTGGAAAGGACCTTAAGATCATCCAGTTCCAACCCCCCTGCCGTGGGCAGGGACGTCTCCCACTAAACCATGTCACCCAGCATGTTTTGGGAAAACATACTTCAGCAAATCTATTCCCTTCTTACTCTACAAAGCTAGAACTGCCTAACGCTCGACACAGAAAGTTGTGGAGGTCTTATTTAATTTCTTGGGTTTTTTTTTGTCATTTTTACTAAAAAATCCTTAATGCACTATGTACAATCCCCCAAAGCATTTTATAGTGATGGAATTGGAAATGAAGACAGTGCAAAATGGAGAATCAGCTCAATACTTTGAACTCAGAAGCAATGCCAGAAGGGATTCAGGAGCTCCACACTGAGTTTGTAAAAGTACATGTGTGTGTGAGATGAGGAACAACTTCTGTGCAGTCGTGGTGTCAGTGATTACGGCATACAATGTATTAAAAAAGCAAGCAAAGTTTTATATGCAAAGAAGATCCTTATTTCAGTGTTTTATTACAAGGACAGTGCCTTTAAACTGTTCTTTTCTCTTTCCTACCCTCCACTACCCAAGAGGATTAAGGAGCTTGTTTGCTATCTTTTCTCATAGCTAGGGCACCTCTCAGCAGCACAAGCAACAGTGTTTTCTACACTGGAGGCAGTTCTCCAAGGCAGCAGGAGAGCTCTGGGGGAGCCCTGCAGGCAGGAGTGGGCACTATCATCAGCATAACAGGGTATAAAATACCTGCCAGCAGCAGTTCAGGTCCAGCTGGCCCAAGGCTGCATGCCAGGACTGTCTGGTGCAGCTGTTGCACATAGGTAACTCCATATAGGAATGTATCACTTAGGCAATATCTGAAAAGAGAAAGTGTTACAGATGTACATCTCTGTATCAACAACAGCAGTGGTTTGCTTAGCTCAACCTGCTAATCCCAGGACCACACTGTAGCAACAATAGGAGAGTCCAGCATCACCTTGCAGCAGAGGATTATGTCCCAGGCACAATGCGTTGTCCCCTGCTGAGATCAGACTACCTGAGTAGCAAAGACCTGGTTATCAGGAGATTAAAAACAGTCTCCCCCCACAGAGCTCAAACCCCACTGACCTAAAGGTGGGTATTTCACCAGCTAGTATGGAGCTTGTTTTCATCAGCCTTTATACACAGCAGGCAGGTAGAGGAAGCTGTGAAAAAGACAAGATTCACCATTGTTATGTGTTCTTTCCATTTAAGTAAAGCTGATTTAGATTGCAGTAGCAGAGACTGTATTATACCTCATAGAAAAAGAGAGTATGTGTTGCAATGTATGTGCTCTGAACTCCTCCAATAGTTCTGTTCTCTTGGGAGACTATTCCATCCCACCCCTCATGGGTTGATTGGTTTGTGGGGTTGGGTGTTCTAATGAAACACTGCAGAGATGACATGGTTCATTTTGGCAACCATTTTTTAATAGAAATATATAATACACCTTCTCACATAAATATTTTACATAGACACATAAACACTCACAATACTCAAACCTATGCCATGTTCCAAAGCTCCAGTTTAAACAGGGGGGAACAGTCACACAGGAAGAATGGAAATGTGAAGTTTCTAAAACATAAATAACCAGATTATTTCTCTTGTGACATTACAATTCAAATACTGACTGCCTCAATATGTTAACCACTTGTGTTCTTAAATCACAGATGCAGGGGTAAGCAGAGCCAATGCATGTTCACTAATATGGTACTGCCAGTACCTGAGGTCATTCTGAGAGGAATCTGACTGCATCCTGCCACACACAGAAGGGATTACACCACCTTCCTTGGCATCAAGCTAAGATGGCTTTAGAAGTGATTATGTGATAGGATGATTAGTGGTGAATCGCTGTCATGATGCAGGAATACGATTAAACACCTGTATCTGGATCTTTTAGTTGATTTACTGTGCATTTAGGCTGTACACCGGCCATTTGTTATTGATTAGAAGCATACGACCTCAGGGGTAATATATCTAAACTTCAAGTCCATACGTTTGTTTTTCTTGACTTGCTATAACTATTAAGAAACATAATAAATCACTTCAGACACAAATTGTTTTGAAGAGGGCAAAAGGGTGAAGGATGGTGAGGATCAGAGCCGAGAAAGTCTTACACCTGCCTATGTGATACAGCTTTCAGGAGACAGTGAAAACAGAACTTCAGGCTTTCCCTTCCCCCATGTATGAGAGACCTAACAAAAGAAGTAATAAATAAAACTCGCACCACAAAACTCACTCTCCTCTGCTCACATGTGCAGAAGTTTCTAGATTTGCAGCACCAAAGGTTGGTGCAGTTTAGATCCTCCATTTCTTAAACTCAAAGGAACCCAGGCTAATTCATTAAGTCAAAAAGCCTGTACTTTTTCATTCTGTCACAACAACAAAGAGCCTCCTCATTCTCCACAAAGTAAAAGAAATGGAAGAACTTCCTCAAAACAAAAGCTAACACTGTTTTAGACCTGAAAAAAAAAAAAAAAGCAGTGGACTTAAAACCACTGGCACATGCAAATAAATTCTCTAGTTCTTCCTTTGCAACTGGACCAGGCAGGAGTACAAGGCATAAACGCCACTGAAGTGGTCCTGCATTTTACATGCCTGATGAGGACGTTACTTCATTGAAGATTTACCACCTGGCTCAGGGTAACTACCAGCAGGGTGTGCAGTTACCACTGCCTCAAGTTCAAGTCACTAAGGGTAGGAGGGGCAGCAAAAGAAAGGAACAGTTCTTCATACTTAGGATTTGGCCAATTATGTGCCCATGTGCCTGACAGTGAGAAGTAGCAGAGGGAATCTGACAGCTTGTCAGTCACAACAGGGAATGACCTCTGTTAACATGTAGATATGTGCGCACAGGACCTTGCACCACCATTCTTGGTGACTTCTGCACTGTGTAGCACCATTGTTCCTTCACAGATGGGCTGAGGCTGAAAACAGGCAGCACTTTCCAAGCCTCCAGCCTGCCCCCTTACACTTTACTCACATTTACCTTTCATGTCAGTCATCAAACCTTCTTGAAGTAGGAATCTGGTAAAGAACATCTTTTACAACCCACATCCCCTCTACTCTTGTGCTCAGGAGGTTGCAGGGCAGGCAGTGATTGTGCAAATTCCACTGTGAACTGCAAACAGGCAGGTAGCACTGGTTGGTTGTACAGCTACAGTGCCATGTCTTTATGTTTAGAGACATCTGCTCTGTTTCTAAAGTGATTTGTAATATCCCTAGATATTTAGGAAAAGCCAAAGCTGTGTTTTCTGCAAGGCACACTACAGAAGAAGATGCACACTTCCATGCCCAGCTTGGCAATGCCAACAGAGCTGCAACAATTCCAACCCAGCCAGCCAGCAGAGAGGCACAAGTGAAGAGGAGAGCAGGCTGTACCCAAGTTTGGACAGTACATGCTCTGAGGTCTGCCTGAACACAGTAGGAATGAGGAAGAAGGCACAGTGGATGAAAACAGATGTATTTATCTAAGTTTAAACTCAGGAATTCTGAACTGTGGGCTTCCTGCTAAGAGAAATGATAAGCCAGGAAACTGAAGGGTCTGTGTGGAGCCCAAAGAGAATTCAAGTTCCCTATCAAAACATTCATGTCTCAGACTTTTCCAAATAGAAAAGACTATCTTTTTCTTTCTAAACCCAAACATACTCCACATGCGATCGGCAGCAGATTTTAAGGAAATCTAAAGTGTCAGTATCTGTATCTATTATATATTTACGCATTATGAGCTATGACCCTAAAAGTTACATCTAAGGACCAGCTCACACTTAGGGTGTTTATCAGCAATTAACAAAGGAATAATAGGACAACTGGATAAAAAATGCAGTACTTAAGCATTCCTGATACTGTGAGACCAGCAGGAAAAATGTTTCTCAGGGAACAAGTACAACTTTGGTAGCAAACAAATTTAAAGTGCCTTATGCTTCTTAATTCCTGTGCAAACACTGCTGTAGAGGCAGAAGTGTTAAGATGCTCAATGACATAATATGTGACACAGCAAGGAGGTACCAGTTACCTTCTCTGCTACCACGCACAGCACAAGGTGATGACAGAAACCATGTTCCTAGCTTTCCTTCAGCACTTCGTTTCTCTTCCACTCACTCCTGTGATACACACAGTAAGAGATACCCAGTCTCCCACCACGGTCTTGCAACGTTCCCTCTGTGAGAACAAAGCATACAAGGAAGGAGGATCTAGAGAACAAATCATAAGAGGAAAGAGGATCAACATCACACAGTGGGTCATTGTGGTCTTACTGGCCAGACCAGCAAGGATCAGGCTGGCAGGTTCTCCAACCACTGTTTTCTCCTCAAATACTTTTGGTTCAATAATGTCTCATTGCACGAAGGTGGTGAACACAGAGCTATCTTTAAAAGTGGCCTCTCAGCATAGTTACCAGGCTGTGGAAATACTGCCATTGCCCATGGCAGTCTGCAAGTGCAGTCCTTCTGGAATGGACTGATCTAGTGACACAAAGATCCAATCCTTCTTTTCCTCTAGTTGCCAAAAGGCCTTATCCCCTGTAACAGAAGGACTTTCTTCCTCCTGGCTGAGCAAAGCTTATTCCTCTGTGGAACTGGGAAGTTCCTAGTACCAGTTGATCACAGCAAGCGGCAGCAGAAGTGAAGCTGGTCATTTCTTGTGCAAGACAGTCAAGATTTCAAGCCCATTTTTTCCATCATCTGTTCATACACCGTCCATGCCATTGCTGCCATGAGAGTGCGTCTGAGGGCACGGGGTACACCGCCTCGGAAAAAACCTGCCAACCCAAAGTCCTGCAACAACAGAGAAACACACAGCAACCCATCACAACCTGCCTCTGGTGTTTTCATTTCTCATTGTGTATTACATAGAACAGCATAGGACAGACTTCAGCTCAGACCCAGAATGGTTTCTGAAAGACTTGGGTTTAAGTAGCACTGAATGGTGAGGAAGAACCTGTAGCACTGTACAATTGCAGGGCCTACCCAAGAAAGCAGGAAGAGCAGCGAGTGAAGAAGGGAATGCCAGGATGGACACAATGGATGGGGAAAGCCATGCTCAAGCCCAACAAAGAGAAGTTGAGGGTGTAAGAGTCTCAAGACACTTCAGGAAAATGATCTGTCTTTGGTTTAGTTTTGTATTTCCAAAAGTCACTTAGCTGTTCTGTTAAAAATGGAGATCTGTGAGTACTGAAGTGAAAAAGCATTCTGATCAGAGAAAAATGTAGCATGCACAAAAAAAATCCATGCACAAATAAACAGATTTTAGTTAAGGAGCAGATTTTAACACGGAAGCAAAGGAAACCTGACAAGACTTGCCCTTCTGAGGGCAGGAAGGGAAAGGTGGCCTTTGACTACATCTCCATCTCATTCCTGAACACTGATCTCTTTTAGTGTCCAAAGGAGAAAGAATTGTTTTGTACCTGTCTTGTATCTGAAACCAGCACTTCACACTGAAGAAACCCTTTGCCCCAGTGTGGTGATTACAGATGTGCCTACACTGATAAACCAAGCACAGCTGCTTCAAGTGTACATACTAAGCTAAGCTGAAATGAAGTTACAATGAAATAAGCTAAGTGCTTTCCACCACTACCAGCGTAAGAATCGGTACGTAACAGGCAGGACTGAAGCGAAATCATTCACCAGCCTGGAAACATGAAGCAGGTCTGTGTGGAGAGATGCTTACTGGAATATGCCCACCTTTGTGCTCCGGTACTCTCAGCCTGCTCTCCAATTCCAATTTTTTTGTGAGAACAGACAGAGGACTGAGGAACGATAAAATAATCAGGGAGCAAGTTCACTGAGTTGTAACACATTTAAGAGGAGCACATCATCACAATGGCCCCTCTAATTACAAGGAAAAACAAGGAATTGACTGAAGCTTTTGACTGCTTTCAGACCATCAAGCAGAGTACTTTCCACTTATGATTGAACAAGCCTGCACGTAAACAAGAGATTCAGCCTCAGTCTCCCACAGCACAACCCACTTCAGCTTCTTCAGCTGACAGGGATTATCCTGACTGCAAAAGCGTATCACTCACATTTGTTCACCTCCTTTAAAAGGCAGTAGCTTTCTTACAATAGCTGTGCTTCAGGAAAGGAGATCACAAGTGAGGCTGAGTGGCACAAGACAAGGGCTTCACCTCACCTTGTAGATGAAGGCAATGGCCTGGCTGGTCCTCCGGTACTTCTGAGGGGACAACTGCATGTGTGTTTTGATGACATCTGCAGGCTGCGTTGCCAGCGAGGCCAAGATTCCCGCAAAGATCCCACAGCCAAAATTCAGCAAGGGCATGAGCACTGGATCCAGCTCGTCTGCAACAGAGCAAAGGGAATGCACTCAGACATGAAACAGGCCAGGAATGCTGATGACGTGTGACAAAGTAAAAAGCTACCAAATGATTAAATCAACATTGGAGTCTGAGGGAAGTTACAATCCATGCAGGGTAGAGAAGCCCTTCAAGGGGAAAAGTGGCTACTAGTGTAAAGTTAGCACTATCAAAAAGCCTCAGTTGCTGGGGAACTGAATTTGAGTTACTCCGAAAAGGAAAGATTGTGCAAGTGCTGCCCCAGCCAGTTCTAACATCACAGAGGCTCTGGTTTAGTGGAAATTGATCAGTATACAAGATAAACAGCAGCAGAGAGAATGCTTTCAACTGTTCACTAACCCACTTTATGCATCAGTCTGCATAAAGACAATCAATTTAGGGCCAATTTCCATTTCTGAGTTACAGGTCTAGAGCTCTTCAAAATGTGAATGTCCCACCTAAAGCCCTACAAGAGACTCATTTTAACTGCTGAGGTAGAGAGCAACAAGCAGAGCATGCAAGCAGGCAACTGCAGGGCAAGATGGTGAGAAGATAAACATTTTCCATTGCAGCCTCCGATGTTCAGAATTACCCTGCGGTGTGAGGTTTTTGGTCTGTGTGTAGAACATCAGGTAGATGCCAGAGAAGGGAGCATCCCGCAGCAGCGTTGCGGTGAGCCCACTGAACATGCCACGAACCCCTTCCGTCTGATAGATATTCTTCAGAGCTCCATATACACTCCCATAGCCAAATTTTCCACTCTGCAAGGGTAAATAGTGGTCAGTCACTCTTACAGGCCAAGGAGCCCTACACAAAGCCTGAGACCATATCACCCAAAAACCCCTTTAGTATGCACACAATGTGATGGCAAAGATAGTAACACAGAGGACAGCCCAAGGCAAAAAGCGGGTTTCACCTAACTTTAAACCTTCAGGAAGGTAAAACATGAAAAATGCTACACAAACATTCTATACAACTCAGGGTGAATTCTGTTTCATCTTAACAACTCTTGCCAAATATCAGTGCACGGCATTTCCTGCACAATGGGATAGTGTAGATGAAATCAGGACTACATCCCTGGCTGCAACCAAGAGGCAGGAACCTTCTCCAGATAGAGGAATTTCTGTCTCTTCACAAGGGAGGTGTGTGATAAAGTCATACTCACCTCATATCGGGTCTTCACTACAGTCACTGGCAACATGCAAACCCCAGAAACTGCACGTGCAGTGACACCCAGAAGGACAGACTCCAGGGCTGTGGGTGATCGGTCCACTAGAAACTTTTGCTTCATCACGTACAAGGTGCTGAAGTAAATCCCAACCCCAGGAATGCATCTTGCAAAGGACTTCAGAGGAGACAGAAGCAGGTAAAGAAAGAAAAAGCATACATAAAACAAAACATACTACAGAATATTGTAAAGACTTAAACTTGACAGGAAGCTTGGTAGAAAATGAAAAATCACTGAAGCGAACATGCTGAGGAGAGAAGATAAAGCATAAATCATTTACCCATGGCAGGGGGTTGGAACTGGATGATCTTAAGGTCCTTTCCAACCCAAACCAGTCTGGGATTCTATGATGTATGGCACTGAAAGCCAATTGATTCAGTTTTCTAGGAACAAAATATTCCAAAACAAAAAATTAAGTTGGTGCAGTTGCCACCCCACATTTGCTAAAGTATCAAAGTGGTCAGCTGCTGAGGACTCCAAAACCACAGAGCCCACCATGACCAAATAAATGGAATTCACAGCATTAATTGCTTAAGATAGGATTTAATCTAACACACACGGTTTCACTCATAATTGTGCAAAAGCTGGCTGTTTAAATCCAGGCAATCATAGTAATATATGAGGGGTGATGGATTAAAACTGAAACAGGGGAAGTTTAGGTTACATCTAAGGCAGAACTTCTCTGTGAGGTTTGTGAGGCGCTGACACAGGATGCCCCGAGAAGTGGTAAACGCCCCATCACTGAGAGTGTTCAAGGCAAGGCTGAATAGAGCCTTGGGCGACACGGTCTAGAGTGAGTTGCCCCTGTCCATGGCAGGGGGTAAGAACTGGCTGATCTTAAGGTCCTTTCCAACCCAAACCATTCTATGATTCTATGAAGCAACAAGTTTATTTACTTGTATTTAGAAGTCAGAGTTAAAACAGCCACTTACTGGAGAAACTCCTTTCCAGAGCCCCAGAAGACTCTCAGTACGAACAACCCTGAAGAGCAGTGCTACCATTCCAGCACGGCTGGATCTGAAAGGAAGACAAGAACTGCAGAGGTGACCTGCTTCTGCACTGTGGCAGATGTACTCCACAGCCACTCCATTACACTCATACCTCTGAGTGAATTACCCCAGCACCTCTGTGGTGCTCTTTCTCAATTCTGCCTGCTTTTCTTTGCATTCTTTACAGGGCTTCTCCATCCCCTTCTGCTCTCCCACTATTTGTAATACAGGTCTCTCATTAGCATTTCTAGTTGCTCACTCCCTTTGTTAGTAGCAGCCGATGTAGTCATGGTTGACTACACCAAGCAAATGGGAGGAGCTGCACATAACTTTTCCACAACTTGGAAATGTTATGTGACAACAGTACAGGATTTTTCAGGCAGCCATTCCAGCAAACACTGGTCTCTCCAGTGAGAACAGACAAACGCTGAGGTTACATGTTATTACATGTAGCCTCATGTTATAAAATGCTCACAAGAGCACCTATTTTCTCTTCTGGAGCAAATTTTCAATACTTCACGTTATAAAAACATAACTCCTATTTCAGAAAGACTCCCAGTATCAAAGTTAAAGCCCTATGACCTCCAAGCCCCAGCAAGCAAACGAGGTAAAAGCCTACAGTGGAGCACCCCACAGCCTCCGTGCACACCCCCCACACACTCTCTTACCCATTCACAGCAGGCTGCAGAGTTTGCAGGCGAGTTTTCAGCAGGTCCAGGGGTTGGAAGAGGAGTGTGGAGCAAGTCCCACTGATGGAGCCACAGACAAAGGCCTTTAGGACTGGATGCATCTGGAAGAGGAAGAAAAGGACCATTTAATGAAGAATGGCAAAAGAGGAAATAGAGCAGCTTGTATTATGGATGTTAAAGGAAAGGAAGATCAGCCAACACTAGAACTAAGGACATGGCACAAGAAACTTTTTCAGAGCCTAAGTTTTACTTGTGGTGTATGGTCCCTCTGCTTTTCCTGGGAGATTGTTCCATACTCTCCTTACAATTTGGTGATCGGAAAGAGTTTTCTGAATGCCACAGAATCACAGAATCAACCATGTTAGGAAAGATCCTTAAACCCATCCAGTCCAACTGTTCCCCAGCACTGCCAAGGCCACCACTAACCCATGGCACTGAGGGCCTCGTCTCCACAGTGTGTAAACACTTGCAGGGACAGTGACTCCAGCACTGCCCTGGGCAGCAGTTAAAATGCCTGAGCACCCTCTGGGGAAGGAATTGTTCCTCAGCTCCATTTCAACCTCCCCTGGTGCAGCTCAAGGCCGTTTCCTCTTGTCCTGTCCTTTGTTCCTTGGGAGCAGAGACCAACCCCACCTCACTACAACCTCCTCTCAGGCAGCTGCAGGGAGCAATCAGGTCCCCCTGAGCCTTCTCCAGACTGAACACCCCAGGTCCCTCAGCCATTCCCCATCACACTGTGCTCCAGGCCCTGCTCCAGCTCCATTGCCCTTCTCTGGCTCCT